>OMPB01044603.1:0-12816 GCA_900312615.1 Stylephorus chordatus | reverse complement strand
TCTACAGATCACCACACCAGTTTTGTTTGGTTTATGCCTAGAATACTCCCACTCTTTGGCGAGGTTTTTTAGCTGCAACATCAGCTTGTTGTGCTTTGACCTGCAGCAGCCATTTTACTTCCTCGACGCGCATTTTGCAAATCGACCAATTACAGTAACCATCCGACTACATCGACGAATCGACCCAGCCCTACTGTGAAGTGCTTGAGACTGTGATAAACGGCTCTATAAATAAACTTGACTTGCCTGAATGTCCCTCCTTCTTGTAAGGCATCAATATTGGAGGCCTCCTTCATGACCCAGTTGGTTTTGATGGATGAAAAAGTGTTGCCATCGTGGGTCAACAACAAGGCATGGAGGCGCCTCTTCACAGTTCTAAGAAATTCTCCTGATAAGAAACATTGTAGAAAGATTGCAGTTATTGTTAAGTGTAGAAAGGTGGCATTAAACTGTACCTGGATACTGTACGTTCATGCGTTGGTACTACCGTTGATGTCCTCATTTTCATGGAGGAGGGTCAGCAGGATTTCCACTCTTCTGGTGCTGTGGAAGCCACTCTCTACCTGGTCCCGCAACATGCCCACAGCGTTCTGAACACAGCTACGTACTAGAGCTGTGGTGTCCACAACGCAATCCCAGCCCTAAAGCAGAAGAGATAGCCCCCACGCACACACATATATATTGGATAGTATTTTGGGTGAAAATAAAATTATATAATTTAGAGTGGGCATGTTGTAGGACTGATGTGCCCTGAATGTTTTTTGCATATTTTCTTACAACTTGGCTATCGACATCTGTGCTGTGTTGTGCTCCTTCAGTATACATGTCATCAATCTCCATGGCTGGAAACACCACAACATGTTACATGTTACAACAACATTAGGCAAACGTGTCAACCTCATTAAGACTTTATATTATTGAGACAACAAGTAAATAATAATAAAAAAATGTATGTAAATGTATGTATTTTTTTTACCTTCAGGCCGAGTTCTGTTTACATCAAACAGGTCACTGATTGTCAAGTTTCGCAAGACTTTGATATCCGACACGATATCCTTTGATTTCCTCAGGTCATCTATATGAACTGACTTCCATGGACCTGCAAGGAACGGTAATGCTCAAACCTCTGGGTGCTACTTATTGCAATATAATTAAATCAAGTGCTGCAGTCCTCACCTCCGTGAAAGCCTACGTAAGAAGTCCCTCCTTCCATCCTTGGCAGTTTGGTGATGAAGTAGACAAATATTTTGCTCTCCACAATCTCATGCTTGATCTTGTTGATTTCATTCATGGATGAATACCTGGTGTTGATCAGCAACATTCCTTAGCCAACATCACAATATTTTAAATACTTTTAAATTAAAATAAAGACTTGACCTACTTTGCAGATGCAATAAGATTGGCACTGTGAGATGCTTCATCAAAATCACTCTGAATAATAAGGATCTTATTTCCAGAACCATGGCTGCCGTCATTTCTAGTTGTGAGGAAAAGCCTAAAGAAACCAAAGTGAGTTTTCAGATACATACAATTCACAATTCACATACAACTGATTTCTGAAATCATTAAAGGGGGCTTATGATGGCGTTAAGATTAACCTGATCTTCTTGAGGAAAGATTGTTCTGTGTCAAACTGCTGAAGTGACAGAAGTTCCACACTATGAAACAACTGCTCCAGTTGGTCCACATCAGAGGCTGTAAGGAGCCTGGAGAATGTTGTCACCTGTAAATTAAACGCATTATTAGCAAGGATTTACAAATGAGCTCACACTGTATAAAATTATGTTTCTATACAACAATTACCTCTGTGAAGGATACCTGCCAATGGGTATCGTGGTTTGTGTGGGCATGGATGAAGTCAGCAAAACAACCATTATTCTGCTCTTCAAAGTAGGCCATAGATAACTGTTCACTTTCCACTTTGGGGAGCCGTGTGCAATCCAAACGCACAATTGAGTCTGGTGTGGCACAGTTGAGCAGTACAAGTTTAGATTCTTGTAGTACGTGGGCATCTGATGTCTCCAGCTCCTGCCTGGTCTTTTCTATCACTTGGAGAACTACAGAAGCACATGTGTCTGAATGGTAGCCAATGAAGACATCTGGCGCTTGGTATTTATACATCTGAGGTCCCACTGATTGTTGTTTGCCTATAGAAATAAATTGTTCCACCCATCTTTCCAACTTCTTTACAGTACCCTTCTGCTCAGTCTTGAGGACAGTGTTGATATCCAAGTAATGTTTCTCTAGCCTGTTGATAAGAGGTATTGGGAACTGTTTGTAGACAACCTCTTTTTCCTCAATGACAATGAGTCTGAAGTCAGCATGCACCCGGCATTTGACACGATGGGTTCCTAGTCCAAGGTCCACATATTTTTGTCCTCCAAGGTAGACATAGTACTGATTGAGGGCATCATAGAGACTTTCATAAAGGTTCTGCAAGTTCAGGAGCATAACGGTCTGCCCCGTTTCCATGCAGACCTTCACTTGGTTGATGTTGCGACATATCTGAGTATACTCTTGATCTTTTGGGAAGCTAGAGCCAAAGATTATCTCAGGCTGTTCATTTTCTGAGAAGAAAGTTTGCTGCAAGATCTGCAATGCAGCGTAGTTCTTCGTTAGAACCAGCAAGTATCGACACTCTTCCCCCTGTCCGATTGCCAAAATGTTTTGTCTCACAAGATCAGTCACGTCGATACTCTCTAGATTGGGAGTGATGCAGAGCCTCTCAGTGAAGACAGTGAGTGCATTTACATTGTCTTTGCCACTGAAATTTCTTAGCACGGCTTCGACGATTCTCTCCTTGGTGGGCTTCTCCCGAGTACCTTTTGCCATCGCAAAAATCATCTTGACCAAGCTGTAGTAGTCACGAAGTCCAAAGAAACCCTTTCTCTGTTTTCGGCAGATATTCAAGTACGCCCTGGCAAAGGGTTTGAAGAGATCTCTTACCTCCTCCAAAAGCATTGCATCAGATGAGCATATGCCTTTAGCAGTCTCAATGAGTTCTTGCTCATCAGGATCACCACGGGAGACAAAAATGCCTCTGTTCATCTTTGCAGGGTCTAAGGCCCAGTTGGAGATCCCAATGAAGCCAACTTTTTTATGTGGCAGCGGTTCATCATCAATGCATCCTTCCTCTAACAAGGGATGAAGTGTTTTTAGAGGCATTTTAGGAGAGTCTTCAGCCAATCCAATTTCATCCAATACCACAACAGAAATGTACTCATCCAGGTTCTTGCCTTCTTGGAAACGGCCACATTGCTTGAATGTGTTAATGATTCCCTCTGGTGTTGAATGGGGGCTACACTGGAAGGACACTAAATGGATTTGTTTCAATTTTCTGTAGAGTTCACAGTGAGCAGCTTGCCCTTGCATTGCATCCGCCACAAGTGTTTTAGAGAGAGACTTTGAACTTCCAGGTTTTCCAACCAAAAAGAGGGGGATTCTGAGCTCAATGCAGAGCACCATCATGAAGACATTCTCTTTGAGTGCACTGTTTCTCGCAATTGTTCCACCCAAAGGTACACCACTCAAAAGTAGATCTTGCATGAGTGACATTTCCTGCATTACTCTCAATGTGTTGTACTCTTCTGGTAGGCTTCTACAGATTCTTTGTCTGTATTTTTCTTTGTTTTCTAGGCAAGCATGGTAGCAAACCCCTGCAGCTAGAACCAGAGACCAAAGCACAGGGTCTCTATCCATCAAACCTCTCTGGTGGTTTTCATTATCAAGAGCATCCTGGGCTTTTTCAAATTCTTCGAGCTCTTCGAAAAACATTTCATGGTTGTCATAGAACCACTGAAATGCTTGCATGCAGCGTTCGACATCGCGCAAACTAACAAAGCTACACTCGTCGTTTCTTTTTCGCATATACTTCTGAGAGGCCGAGAGGACATTTGTGATGATGTTGATGTACGATTGATCGATTGATTTGATTTTAACTACTCTTTGTACAATCTGTTGAATGTACATTTTCTCTGTGTTATCGTTCAGCTGTCCAAAGTCCCACACCAAAGGGATCATACTGGGTGGCAAAGCCTGAACTCTGTAAACTAATTGGCGGAGTGGGATGGAGCCAAGCTTTTCATCCGTCTCTTCTGCTCGAACTCGATAGCCAAGGCCAGCTGACTCTAATTTTTTAATCATTTCATCTGTGTGTTTACGGTAAGGGTTGCATGCTGCTATTATTTGCAATCCACAGTTGGTTGTCAAACCTTCCCCCTTAACTGTTTGGTCACAAATTACCTCCTTGATACTACTGATGGCCTCTGTTGTGTTTGCCTCATCGAAGAAAAGGACAGAATCAAAACCATAGTTTTGTTTGTTCGTCAAAGAAATCAATTCTGCTTCTCTGACTTTGTTGTAGATTATATCTGAACTTGTTCCTCCATGCACTTTGACCAGCTTCATGTTCTCAGTAGCCACTCCACTTCTCTGCAATTCACAAAGATATTTGATGAGCCTAGTCTTGCCGCAACCCGTCTCACCCATGATAATGACAGGGATTCCACACCTGAATCGCATATGGATTGCTAACATCTTCAATATGTTGTCCGTAGTGAGCTCATACGTTTCATCGGGATCAAGAGGCCATTGGATTCCAAGAACATTGCATATTCTCTCGATCTTTTCCGCTCTTGTGAGTTGATCAAAGTCAATGTTGAAAGGAACTCTCTGTAACTTTAGGCCATCATAGAGCTCCTTTGTCATTATGTTTTTTCTTATTATCCTTTTAGATGAAGGATCAATGGCATCAACAGAGTTATTCTCATTAGGCAGAAGATGAAAACCAATGAAGGTCATGGACACATGGTCACCATTGAAGAATATGTATGGGTGTGGTTCCGACTCCCATCTCTTCCTGATCAGAAAAGGTGCCAAATCCTCATCACGGAGGCCATTCAAGTCTACCTGACATCTTCCGGGACTCTGGTCGGTAATGCTAAGTGACGGAGTGGCAAAGTCTTTAGCCATTAGAATCATGAAGTCAACCACAAATCTCTTGAATCCCTTTAGAGTGTCGCCAATGATATCAACGTCACAAAAAACAGAGGTCTCACAGTCTTTCAGTTGGAGGTTAAGAAACCAGACAAAGTTCCTTAGCTCTGCCCAAGAAGGGTCCATAATGCCACAGTACACGAGAAGCATTTGAAGGCACTCCACATGTGATCCTTCAACATCATTGTATTTGAAGGTTTCAATATCTCTGTTGTTATAAAAGCGTGTGAGGTACTGGTATGGCCTTTGGAAGGCCTCACTCCTGAATTCTTTATCATCCATCAGTGGCTCCTCAAGTTTAACAGCAGTGGAACCCTCAGTCTTCCTCATCTCCAGCATCAACACTTCTTTGGGTGGTCGGCAAATAACGTTTGGAAACCAGTCTACAAACGAGCTGCTCACAGTTTGGCTCTACAAATATGAAAAAAGATTGAAAGCGTAAATGTGAGGCTAAATTGTTCCGACAGAATGACAAAAATATTTAGCGCTTCTGGAAACCTTACCTGCCGCGACACTTTTCTGGGCTGATTCAGGGTTGATTTTAGGATTTCAATGAGATACAGCTGCTCGTTGCAGCACTTCCACATGTTTCCCTCCGAGTCCATCAAATAACGCAGGATCAGCAATTTGAACAGAAAATCATGAAGACCTTTCTGCACCTTTAGAAAGACCAGACGATTAGACCATTACAAAAAGTGACAATGTTTACATTTACATTTAACAGACGCTTTTGTCCAAAGCGACTTACAATTGGTACATTTGTACAGTACATAGTTTGTCAGAGCGGGGATTTGAACCTGTGACCTCTTGGTTGACAGTCCAATGTATGTTCATATTAATTAAATATACAGAATTAACAAATATGCACTTATATTAAACAATTATGTTTATTACCGATGATGTAATATCAAAATGGAATATTGTCAGATGTTTCTTCTCTGTGTTTTCCATCAGAGATTGAAGGATGACATTCTCATCCACCTTTGGTTCAGTCAAGCGAATGCATTTTAACACTGGTTGCTTTTTGCTTGACTGCTTCAGTTTTTGATGAATTCTCTCTATATAGAGTGATTTACCTGAAATAAAAGGGGGAAAAATCCTGTCATCGCATCTGACACAAGCATTTGAGAGAGACTTTGATCTTTCAGGTTTTACAACCAAAAAGAGGGGAATTTTAATTGTTAAGTACAATTATTATCCCCTAGATTGGTAAAAGCTCCATCCAAAATGTTTACATGTACTCACCGACACCAGCTCTCTCCGATGACACAACTCCAACAGAAAGCTGATCTCGGAACACGGCTGCAGCACTGCGCTGATCAGCTGGAACACTGTAGTGTCTGCTCAGATAACTCTGAATCCTGGGCAATGGCTCCTGAGGAACCATGTGCAATCGATATTGACTGAAGGCTGAGGGGATATATGCGTGTTCTCTCTCAGAGCTGCAGATGATGACTAGTCGGTAGTCTGTCCTGCTTTGCAACTTCATTCGCTGGAAAAAACTCTCAACTTTGGAGCTCACGTCGTAGGGCAGCAGATCACCATAAAGCAGAGTGTATATCTTTTGTCCTCTGTAGCCAGCTGTGAGACAGCGTCTAAAGAACAGCTCCGCTTGCTCGTAAGTTGTTGAGGAGTTGCATAGTAGGACTTCGTCGTAAGTGGGCAGTGCCTCATTTTTATTGCTCATGTAAATGGAAATGCAAGATGTGAAGACCTCTTCCTGTGAGCTCACAATGAGGTTTGGCTTTCCAGCAGTCAGGCCTTTAGGCATCTCTCTTGTTATGAACACTTTACTTTTTTCTTTGTTGGCCAGCTTTTCCAATAATCTTCCAAGACCTTTTATATCGAGAATATGTGGAAGAAAGCTTGTCATGTCCTTCATGTAACCGTTCCATATCAAATCAAATTTTTGGAAACAATTTCTCTGTTCCACAAGAAGATCCCAGCCTCCAGCGATATTGGAGTCTTCCATCAAATTCCCTGACACTTCAACAAAAGTATGAAGTTCAATGTCCAGATTTTGTTCTTCGCGGTTAGTGAGGATTTCGTACTGCAGTTCATGCCATACCTCTCTTAAATCTGTCGCTGTACAATTTGGTGTAACAAAAGACAACATCATTAAAACTTGGTCTTCCAATTTATCCAGATTTTGCTGAGATAGCTTACTGCACAAGTATATAATCTGTTCTGTTGTGTAATAGTTAAGATAGTAATATTCGCATCTCTGTTTGTCCACAAAGTCCATCCAATAGTTCAGGCACTTCTCCATTTTCTTGCAAAGTTTCGGAAGCTCGGTGTCTATGTTACCATTCACATCAATAACACTCGGTACATTGACATGTTTGAAGTCCATTATAATGCTGGGTCCTGCATTGCTTAAGCCGCAATTAATTTGAGCCTCCCAGGTTCTGAATAGAGGGTTCCCAGCTGTGTACAAAGCAATGAAAGCTTCAGCCAGTCGTTGAATATTGGCAAAGACCTGAGAACAGAAATGAACATTTTTACTCAAGCTGCCAGTTACATAATTATATAATTTTGCATTATTATGTATTATTACAATTGTTTTCCAACATTTTTATTGTTAACTAAGAAAAAGATTACTAAAATGTGATTCAGAATTTTTCTTCATATATCATGATATCATATTGATATCGTCCAGACAGTGGAAAATATCGTGATATTAATTTTAGCTCATATCGCCCACCCCTAACACTAATTGGACTATTTATTATAGTCCAATTAAATGGGACAATGTAAATTCTGTTAGTAGCTCTCATTGGAGACGGACAGACAGAGACACACACATATGTATATAATCTTTGCAAAAATATATATTACAAAGAAAGTTACGCTCTTTTGTCACTGAATTGCATGCTGATAAAATCGGCCAACCACCAAGCAAGGCAGAAGCATCCAGGCAAACCGACCTCTGCAAAGTGGTCCACCTCACTCTGGCCCTGATCCCCTTTCCCAGACATGAGCATGAGTTTGTTTTGGAGCTCCCGCAGGTCTTCATGTGTGTAACAGCGAATCTCCTGACCGTCATCATGCTCCTCGGGAATGTACAGTTTTAAGGCAGTGTCAAGACACAACTGCAATGAAAAATATATATATATATTCAAAATATGTTGCTTCATGTAGTACAATATAACACAGTCTGAATTCTAGGGATGCTCCAATCTGGATTTTTGGGTCTGATACCTTTTCTCAGGATCGGCCGATACCAATACCGATACCGATTTTATTTTATTTTTTTAAAGAAAATGTTTACCCTTTGCTACCAACTGTACCGGCTGTCTCTTCATAGAATGGTTTACATTGCCACCATGGAGAGTTTGCGTTGTTATATAGCCTACCATTCAGCACAATGTAATCTGATACTTGACTTTCAGACCACTTAAATGGCGCATCTTGCTCGGATTTTGCGATTGGTGACCACCGATCCGAGTCATTTGGAGTGAAAATCGGCCGATTTATATCAGTGCATCGGAGCGTCCCTACTGAATTCTGACAATACAAACAAGACTAGTCCCGTCAATGTAACGACTCAATCTTTTTAAAACTTGTTGACTCATGATCATAAAAATATGCATCCTTGTAATCACATTATTCATTAATTTAAATGTATTTGTGTGTGCACTAGGTCAGTTTCATGAATAAACATTTCATAATAAATAAGTGTCAATTCATATTTTGAGATCTTGGAATAGTATTAGCAATAGACAGTGATTTCCAGAAAATGTTTAAATTCGTCATTTATCTGTGGTTTTTACCCCAAATAAACAAGATAACTGTTTTCTAGTTACAGTAGAAGATTGTCTGTACAAATATCAGCTACAGAAACATGACTGCATGACTGTAAGACTATATCATGTATTACAACAGTTATAAATGACAGAATCAGTATTAATACAGTACAAATTACAGTATTTACCTTCTTTACATTACTTGCACTGATCACATAAGTGCCCTTGGTGTTGATAGATGATGCTAAAGAGAGAGAGGACAGCTCCACTGACCCATGACTCTCCTTCACAGTCTTGAGCCATTCCAGATGGCGTGCAGTGTCCCGCTGCCAGAGGTGGAAAGAGTACTGAGAAATCCTACTCAAGTACAAGTATTGTTACTTTAGTGAAAATTAACTCCAGTAGAAGTACTAGTACTAGTCCAGGAAATAACTAAATAACTAAATACAAAAGTATGAGTAAAAAAGGTAGCCTATTTAAAAGTACTCAAGTACTACAAGTAAGAGTAAATTTGCATATATATATTTTTTTTTCTTCCCTATATTTACCCCAGTAATCAGACTTGTTCTTATCTTTGATACTGAACAGCTTTTTCAGATGCGGCTGAATATGTTAGCGAATAGCAAACAGTCTCTTCTTCTTTGTGATTTAATGGCAGCTTGCATCCAAAATGTTGCACTACTGCCATCTTCTGGAGTAGGCGAACAGTCCCAATGCTACCGCGCTGTTTTCAGTGTGGTGTGCAAAACAAAAACCTGAATTTAATTTACTCTTACTCATTTGTAAATTTAAAAGTACTCAAGTAGAATACTTCTTATTTAAATTTCTCAAGAGTACAGATCCTCAAAAAACTACTTGAGTAATTTTACTTGAGTACTTTCCACCTCTGCTACAACCCAAAACAGCATGGTCAAAGGTTTTACAAAGTTACAGTATACTGTATATAAAACCCTATCTCTAAAGCAGTGAGGATATTAATCTACCAGTTTCTTTTGTAAATCACTGTCATTCTCCAAAGCTCTCCAGAGTTTCTTCAGCGCCTCCTTGAAGACTTGAAAACCTGAGTCCTGTTTGAGTTCGTACAGCATCGGAGAGTAGCCGAGTACTGCGTCATGGAAGCAAGCTACACGATCCACATCCAGGTCATTTTCTCCAGCAGAAATTGAGGCCAGGTCAACAAACACCTTGAGCTCATTAATGTCTAAAAAAAAAAAGAATAAAAGAATTAAGAAAATTGAACTTGATCAATGTTCATGATTATTACATTGGAACATCAGAGTACTCAGGGCTTGACCTACAGTTGAATTTGCCACTGGCCAGGCCTCTGGCTTTTCAAAGTTACTGGCCCCAATGTTTTATCCGCTGGCCCAGAAGATATCACCGAATTTTGCTGACGCTTAAACAGGACATGCATACATACAGTAGGCTAACAATTTTCAATGGAAAAGTATCCCAAACGTTGGTTTAGAGTTAATTTAGAGTACTACCCCCACCACCGCCAAATGAAAACCGGTCAGTTTCTTGACAAAATAAAGATCTAATGGCATTAGGGCAAAATCACATTCTCCGGCATCAAGGACGATCACATATTAATGATACCTTTGATGCCAGAGAATGTGATTTCAATAACAAAACGACTCTTACTCCACACCCCCATGCCATTTATAGTTCCTACGCCCCTGGATATATATAATGTTACACACATGTAATATACAGTATATGTATTTACTGTATTTCATTAATTTTTTTATCTGATTTTAGTGCTTTAGTGATTTTAGTGCTCAATATCACTACGCAGTTGTTCTGAAAACCGTGCAAAGCATATAATATGCACTGTGCATATATATAATGCACTGGCCCGAGCAGGTCATTGAAGTTATGGAAGACATGAGTGGGCCAGCGGGCCACCGTGTATGTCAAGCCCTGGAACTTTTATAAGGGATGTTGATAGTTATTACCTTCAAGGGCTTCTTTTACCCAATTAACAAATGGTCTTCTCTGTGCCAACTCTTGTAGACATTGTCTGCGTGATTCATTGAGATCCACAAGAACCATTTTGGCCTGATTCAAGTCATTGTCAATCCGACTCAAAGGTTCGTCCTTAAAATCTACATGTGTCTGAATAAGACAAAACAGTTGAGCTGAATTCTATCCATTTCTAACGCTGAAGACAAATATGTATTTGTATACATTATGCTTGTAAACTAGAAGGTAATGTAAATGAATGCATGCAAATTAATTACAATTAAAAGTCAAATACATAATCAATTTTAACAAAGGTCTCAAATGTGGATGTTATGGTAAGAGCCTAAGTAATAATAACATAAGTCTACATCTTCAAAAGACGGCAACTTACAACATTCAGGAGTGTCTGCAGAACTTGGAAGTCACCTTGAAGGCACAGCGTCTCTTTCACCTTCATGATGATCTGTGCCGAGGCTACAGCAAGATAGAGCTCGTGGTACTGCTGAATCTGCAGCACTCTCTCCTCAATCCATCGCTTGTCATTTGAATGATCAACTCTGCACATAATGTCAAAGTCTTGTGCGAGTTCCTTGTACTTGCCATTGTAATTTTTGAAGAGTTTGTCAACCTCCCCAAGCTTGATACTGCCACTCTTCAAGCTGTGGTAGATAGCCGTGTACTCAGCACAGCAGTCCTGGAATATGCAATTGTATATAATCTCCGGAGTTGCCATTAAATCAACAACCCCACCTTCTTCACAACTTTTTTTCAAGATTATTGCGTGTTTTTCCCAGCATATTTTAAAGAGGTAGCTGTCTTTAAAGGTGTGCAGGACCTTGGCCATTTCTCTGATATCACGGTCGAGATCAAAGTACGTCACCACACCAGCCATTGCAGAGGACTCTTGGTCAAATGGGTGAACCTCCATGAAACGCTCTAGGGTCATGGTCTCCACGGTGATCTGTTGTCTCTCTTCCAAGTCACGTACATCAACTGCCATTCAGGTCAAACATTGTCATTGTTAACAAGGTATTACTTTAATCTGGGATGTTTAAATAAAAGCGGATGATTCAACTCCAAAAACATACCCGTTATATGTTCTTCAAGTTTGTGGCTCATTTTTACAAAGACATCCACCAGCTCCTTCTCGTAGTACACCGCCTTCATCTCAGCTGCTCTATTATCCAACAGCTTATTCCTTTTGTCATAGTCCTGACAGAGATAATTCTTAGCAAGGCAATCTGTCAAATACAAGAAAGAGCAAAATAATCAGTCAAATGGGATGTTTTTTAAATGTGCCTGTAAAATAATTCTGGATAAAAGAATCACTTGCTAGGGTAACTTATCCTTTCAAAATGATATAAAGCTTGAAGAAGCAGATTAGGATGGTGAAAAATGACATTCAAATGACCTATTTCCAGCAGTTGTGAGAAGGCGTCCCTTCTTTCCAAAATTGACTTTAGCAGGTTCATCCTGATGTTTCCATCGATGAGTTGCTCAGTGATGTCTGTGAAGGAGGATATTGCTATAGCAATTCTGTCTTTGGCTTCCAAGGAGAGCGCCTCAATCAGCTTCACATCTGCACATGTAAAGAAAACGCTGTTAATTCATGTGAATCGGCTACACATATGCACATGTAAAGACAACGCTGTTAATTCATGTGAATCACAATGTTGGATGCACCAATATATATTTGATAAGTCATGTGAACATACTGTATGGTCCTTACACATGTAAACATAAAAAGTATGTAACCTGTTTTCTCAGTATGTTGGTTTGAATACATGGCTACATACCATGCAGTTTTAATACATGACAACATACCATGTAGTTTTAATACATGACAACATACCATGTAGTTTTAATACATGACTAGTAGTAGTACATACCATGCAGTTTGAATACATCTTTTGCAGCTGTCCATGATAGGAGGTGTCTTAGGACCACATCTTTCTCTTCTTGATAATTTCCTTGACCATCTTTTGGCCATGACTTCTGAATGATGGCAGAAATTAGGTTTCCAAATTTCCAGTTGATGTTAAGCTTCTTGAATAACTTCCCTTCAGACTTGGTCTGTTTGTGGAAAAAAAAATGGTACTTAAAATGGTAA
>OMPB01044492.1:0-10389 GCA_900312615.1 Stylephorus chordatus | reverse complement strand
AAGCTTCTCAGTCATTACCATGATCAAATAATACAAATTATCAATCTGGAGGCATCATGTCAATAAGGATGCTCAAAAGGTTGCCAGAGCTAGAAACCCTGAAGGGTTAGCCTTAACAAGAGCAGATGGGACTGTTCTCTTCCCAGAGAGAGGAGGGTCCCTCCCTCTGCTTGTCTAGCCTGGCCTTGACATCCAGGCGCACAAAGAAATCTTTGTCACACAGACAAGTATCCAGGGTAACTGAAGCTGATCGACAAGACTATTCCAACTATTCTACCCAGGCTCTCGATTCAAACGTGACCCGTTAACGTAGATCCTCCATCATTTCCAGACACAAACGGACATGGCTTTCAAAACAGAACAACCGTTGCACCGTATCCCTTCAGCACATGCAATGACAAGACACACAGCCACGCCACATGAGGACAAATTGTTGGCACAAACAATCACAATACACTGATTATTAATCCTCATTTTTGTAAAACACTGGGCCATAAACACAGCACAACATCAACTAATTTACACACATTAAGAATAAAGGCATGTTCAATAAGACAATCCTCCATTATGGGAGCTGGTGCAGCATTCATGATAAATTGTGTTGATGCATCACATTCGTTGACAATTCAAATAACCATCACTGATCACAGTAAATCGAAATATACACAATGCTACACTACAATTACAAAAGCAATGACTCCAAAGCAGACCTGATAGCATGCTTCATGTGACTATGATAAATCAAAGTAGCCACTAAGCAGAAAGCACATTAGGTCTTGAAGGTGCAATGTGACATCATGTCTGTTCTTTTATTTAATGTCAGTTATTTTCATTAAAAATTATATTTATATTACTTATATCCATATTGCTTCCTTTTACAAAGGCAAGTATAGAAGACATTTTCAATTTCCAAAAGTACATTAGTTTGCTTTCTTGAGAACAAAACTAATTTCCAAAACGACAGATATAGCAAAAACATTAATCGTTAAAGCATGTACAGTTTAATGACAATGAGCATGTTTCTGTAGAGAAGATTTGACCCAGAGCAGAATTCTGTACCTCAACCCAATGTTTCCTTGTAGATCTATCTTTCAGACGAATGGTTAATGTGAATAGTGAAAACTAGAGCTGTGAAGTCGCTGTGACTTCTCTATAGAATTGAGTGCAGTGGAGGACAAGGCACAATCAAATGATCCGATCACCCTAGGGTGTTCAAGCCAGATCAACGTTTTCTTACAATGCAGCAAGCCTGCCGATTTAAGCAGCAATCCTGGTGAGTTGGGTGTAGGTGATAAGCAAAACACAATGAAGGCTGATTGGAGAGGCTGTGAAAGCCAATGACATCCAAACAGCGCTGGCTACCAGGCAGGTGTCAATCAGCTGCTGTGGGTCATGCAGACCAGCTGAAAAGCTCCCCCAGTATCAACGTCAGGCCAGAGATGCTCAAAACAATTAAGTCAGATGAATCATACATATACAGAGAGTGACAACCGGGAATGGGACAGCCGATTACAAGCAATGCCAACCAGAGGTTGAGCATTGTCTTTAGTGACATAGGACATGGGCCTTCCAAGGCACAACTATCCATTGGCAATGCGCACACACACACACATACACCACCCCTTCTGGGTGTCCCAGGCACCAGGGATTATGCAGGTTTCAGGGACAGCAGGGGTTGTCGATGACCAGCATGACGTCAATGCTGTACACTTCCAGAAGATCCACCAGGAAGGACCGGTCGCCATGGGGGTCCAGCCCCATGGACCTCACATGCTCAGCAGTCAGGATGGGCTCAGGGCTCCCCGCCACCTCCGCTAAGGTCTGGAAGATTCGGTTGTTAAGCTCCATGAAGTACCTAAGGGCAGGGTAATCCGATGTCACACAACTGATACATTTACAAATCACACAACCGTACAATTGTTCTCATATTAGGAACTAAACCTGTCCACCTTATACAATAGCAAAACAGTGACATAATGATCTTCTCTGTCTGACTGTGAGGTGGGTGTGGTGGGTGAGGTAGGTGTGAGGTGGGAGAGAGGTGGGTGGGTAGTTTAGGGTGCTCACAGTATGAACAGATCCTCCTCGTTTGAGGTGCAGTCTCCGTCTACCTCCTGAGAGTAGAGCAGCAGTTGCCTAGTGAGACCAAAACCAACCTGATTAAACATCAAACAACTATAATAGGAGTTCCTGCTTTTTTGCTGACAAATTCCAAAGCCATCTAAATAAATATTTGACCGTCAATAGCCATCGTTTTTTTTTTGTTTTTTTAATGTTTTAAGAAATAGCAGCACAGCAGCATAAACCAATAGTGATTGATAAGAGTAAACTATACCCAGCAAGGTTTTGTCAAGTAGCATCTCAATATTGTCCTTTATATGAAGAACATTTTAAGATGATTGTTTATTGGAGCTTTTTGAGAGTGTTCTGTACCTCTGTTCACTCAGCTTGGAGTACTTCTCTTTGTCAGCTGCATTTAAACGGAGCAGTGGCAGCAAACTGCTTCGATGGGTCTTCACATTCTGGTTGTCAACGTAGACATCATATAGCGCCTTCTTCTCCTCAAAGATCTTCTCTGTGGTGCCTTGAAAAACACACACACACACACACACAAATGAGTAAATGATGTCATGTCAAACATTAGATGAGATCCTCAGAATATACGCAGAAACTCACAGGCAACATACGACAGTTCCGTCTCCAGGGCGGTGATGTCCGCTATGTTAACGTAGAAAAAGGGCTTGAGCTCTGGCACAGAGATGCCAACCCCGGGTAAAGAGACATTGGCCAGACAGCAACAGCAGTACACTGAGGGAATACAACAGTAGTAGTTAAACCAGAACCACAGAGGTCTGTTAAAATAAGAGATAACTGCCAGCTACTCTAAAGTCAAAGCAATGAAACATTGAACTACATTGTGTTCAACTGAATGGTTCTATTTGTGTGCATATAAGCCTCTGACCTCTGTAGCAGACCACGCCTACTGGGGGAGGGGAGAAGATGACGATTCTCTTCCTCAGCAGTGCAAATTTCCACAAAACCATGATATGCTCCCCGAAAAAACGAATAAACTGAGACATGCAACCTGCTGGGTGTGTAATCTGCAGGAAGAGATCAAAAGGTAATGTCAACTCATCATGTTAGCAATGAGTATTTTTGTCAAATGGCTACAAAAATATGGCCTGAATAATAACGGCACATTTTGGGATGGTGCACTGCATTGCTTTGCATTTTGACCTTCATTTCTGGGTGCATACAGCGATTGATGGTAGTCACGCTCCAGGTTGGGCAGGAGGTGACAAGTCCATTTCCTATAGGAGGGAGGACAGCCTTTTTGTCCTCATAGAAGGCCTCAAGGGGGGAATACTGTCCGGGACACCGGAGCTGATGTCTGGAAGTAAACATCATCAGGTTAACGGCATGATAGTCCTACATACCGGTATGCTGAACATGGCATCATGTGGGTCTTCAGCATATTTGTCTAGTTATAATGGAGGGTTAGGGGTACCTATAATGGGGTACCTGGAAATGTGTTCCGTTTATTTACCAAAACAAACAAGCCCTGAAAGGAATAGCAGTGCTAATTTTTTACCCTTTCTACAAAAATAGTTGTAAATATACCATCCAGACTCCCTCCCTGCCTGCCTGTGTGTTCAGCGGCCACCACTCCCTGCATGCGTGTGTGTGTGTGTGTGTGTGTGTGTGTGTTGTGCACGTTGCACCTGTGAGACGAATAAAGGATTATTATTCTTCTTTTTCTTCTAAAACGTCCCTTTCAAAGTCTCTGATGACTTCCACTTCATCTAAGTCTCTGATACACTCATACAGTAGGACCTAAACTATTCTTTAATAAACCACTTCAGCCATTCTCACTTCAACGTCAAGTGCACCTGGGCAGGATAGACATGCTTGTCCATGATATAGGGAGCTCTGACTCTGTATAGGGCTGAAGTACAACCTTTAGCTCCCATAAGTCGTATGAGGCAGATGGGTAGTGCATGAACAAGCCTGTTGGTCTATCTTTCATGTCAGTGCTTTTCACTTGACACAAAATCTGCACGCAAAAAATAGGCTCCTGTGACGAAAGCAGTAGCAGGTCTCGGAATCACTGTTTTATAGATGAGAACGCTTGACACCAAAACAGGAGGAAAGGCAGGAGGATTGTGTCAACAGGGATATGTAGAAGGATGTGAACAGGACCATTCATACTAAGGTGTGCACAAACACAAGGGAACAAGAACTAAATGTAGAAAACGGAGAAACACATGAACAAAAACACCACATAGGCCTACACAAAAATACAGACATGAACAGGAGAATATATGGAAACGCTTACCTTACTTGGTTCTCCAGAAACTGCATGTAGCGGTAAAGGAGGGTATACGATGGAGACAGAATACCCACAGACTTCATCCGAGCTCCGCGCTCAAGCTCACTCTCAACTGGCATGTTGGCAAAACAGGCCAGTCCAAAGTAACAACCTTTACGAAAATATCTACCAGAGGAAATGAAAAATAAATGAAGAATAGATTTTAAAATATATATGTGGTAAAAAATAATAATAATAATAAATATAAAAAAATAAAATATAAACTTCGTAATGGCAATGTTTACAAAACGAGTCAATGCCAGAACACTTAGCAATAAGCAAGGGTCGAGGGATGCTTACATAAAGTCATTGGTGATCCGGTGGGAGCCACTGGCCATTGATTTGAATTCAACTCCGTCGAGATTCATGTCCTGGGGCAAGCACCATTCCACCATATTGCCTTCCATCCAAAAATACAATGAAATATTATAGCACGAAAAAGGATGGATTTATTTACCGTTTCCCAAACTGACCCCGGGCCCTTCTCCTATAATGCAGGTCAGGTAAAAATATTATATTATAGATTATAGATAGATTATAGTATCAACGTCATCCCATTTTATTACTCAGCCCTTGAATTTATTACATCGAACTTACCTGATCTTGTGTCGAAGGTAACAACAAATACAGCCACGATTTGATCCTTTTCCTCCCATTGTTCCTTCACTGAGAGGCCAACATGATCAACACCGAGGGGGGTTGAAACATCCCATCCAGGGACGAAGGGGTGCTCTGCTCGGAGCCGGGCTGGCCTGGCATCATTAACAGCTGTTACATGAGCGGTGCCCCACCCAGAGCGAGGTGCACTGCAACCGTCTGCTAGTGAAGTTTTCTCCGGTGCATTTTTCTTCACAGGTGACGGGGGAACCGAAGAGGGAACCGCCTGGGTTGGTCCGGGTGGTGCGACCTCCTCCCAGTCGAGCAGCCGAGCGCGGTCCGACTGCTCGACCATGCTGCTGCTGTCGAGGAGTCCAAAGAAAACACCACAAACCCGACCGATACTAGTAAATTAAGACCCTTACGAATGAACTACTACGGCAATATGATGAAACCCGCTGCTCTGTCAGCGTGTCACATACACAGAAGGGGCAGCCTGCCTTGCCTTCCACTGCCAGCTTCAGTGTTTTGATGAGGTCACAAACTTCCGGTCACGTGGGTTATTTAATCATTTAATTTAATAATTCATGTTGGCCCAATTTTTGTACATAGTTTTTTTTGTATTATATGTAATTACTATTCCATTGACTATTAAGTTTATGTTATTAAATAATGACTTTGAAATGAATACCAGGCCTATCTAATCATTCAAAGGCACCTGCATGAGTTCTCACAAAGATAGAAACAAACAAATCTGCAAAGAAATTAAGCCTGGACATTGCTAGCTATTTACTATTTTAATTTATTAATCATTTTCATTTTGTCTCTGCTCCGCTTTATGTTCATTTGAAATGCCTAATGTACCGTGTAATTTATTTGCTTATTATTTATATTGTTTATTCTATCTACTTTTTATTTGTTTTTTTTTTTATTGTGAATCCCCAAATCTTTTAATTTAGTATTGTTATACTGCTCTTATTTTTCGTATGTATCGTTATCCTCTTTGAGAGTCTGTATGTTACTTGTTTTCATTGTTGTTATCATGCAGAATTTTCAATGAAGAATTTTGAAAAAATTAAAATTAAAAATTAAATAAAAGGCGCCTGAGTTCCGCATGTGTTGCGTAGGGCTATTAATTATTTATTACTGAGCCAATCGGATGGTTGGATGTGTTAAAGGTGAGGCATCATTATTTATGACTGATCCAATCGGATGGTTGGATGTGTTAAAGGTGAGGCATCATGGGCATCATTATTTATGACTGAGCCAATCGGATGGTTGGATGTGTTAAAGGTGAGGCATCATTATTTAATCAGGAAGTTATTAACATACACAGCGCGTATTTCAAGCGTGGTTGGGCAGGTGCTTTGTTCGTGTGTATTATTGTCATTTTTGGTAATTAAAATCATGTCTGAATTAGAACATTGAGAGGCACAGCTATTAGGGTTGACAGATTGTTTTGTTATAGAGTACATAAAACACTTATCGCTTTTAATACCTGTAATGTTATCAGAAAAGAGTGCTGCAGGTCCCATATGGCATTTCGCATGACTGACGGACTGTTTGTTCTATTTTATTTATTTATTTATTTTTTACCATAAAACAAGCCCCGAGTATGGCGGTGCTGTTTGATGGGATCGCCCAGCAGCTAGAGTTTTCTAGCTCCGGAGATGAGGAAAGCAGCAGTGACGACGGTTTAGACTACTGCGTTTCTGGTGTCTCCACCATCCAGAGTCCTGGTTCTGCGTGTAGGAGGCCCAGTGTGAGCCGCCACCGCCGAAGGTTCAACCAGTCGTCGTCTTTCGAGCCAATAAACACAATTCCCTATGCGGCCTGGAAAAATCTTAGGCTATGTGATTCTCCAAGTACACCCAAGGTAAAGTGAACTAGAATGCATTTTGACATCAAATGTCAATTTTGACAGTTGATCAAAGACTGCAGTCTTGGAAGAGCCACCTTATTTTTTGACATAATGTTGAAACGATTAACAAACGATTATTAATTAGAAGTATTGGTGAGTAACACTTTTTTCCTTCTTTCCATCCAAGAGTCTACTATCGAAGTCATCTGAGCCACGCTCCATCAGTAAATCAAGATGCAGTCAAAGGAGCCTGCGATTGGCCTCATCTCTTGCAGACTCAACCCTGCGTCACAGCCACACTCCCAATGTCAATGTGAACCCGTTCACACCGAACACCCTTTGCAGAAGCAGTGAGCAAAACAAGAGGAAGAATTGTAGAAGCGATGATGATGATGTCAAAGATGATTATACACAGAGGTACTGTATTGCCTCTGGTAGCACAGTGGTTCCTCTACTGTAGGACATTTGTGTAATATATATTAGGGAGTCATGGCAAGAATGTTTTATTAGTAGGTGGCAGTTTATAGTGCAACATACACAAGGGGCTTTGTTTAAATCTTTGTTAACGGGGGCAATAACTATTTTCTGCCAAGGCACGGAACACTTTCCTTTCTAACTGGTGGTTCTGTTTCAATTTGTATCCCAGATGTGTAGGTTACAGTTAAGGCTGTGTGTTGTGTACCCATCATTTACTCATTTGTATTATTTTAGTCTCCACATACGCTGTCTTACTTATGGTAACACTGTGATTAATAAGATTCTATTCAGACAACAGGTTTTGTGTAGGCTGTGCTTCCTTTACCACTAAAGAACAAATTCTCATCTCAGATTGAAACACAGCCTCACGTCATCCGAGGAGGATGACGAAGCATTTCTACCGCCAAAGGTACATCCATTTGTATCATTCTACCAAAAACCAATTCTACCATTTTAATTACATGGACCTGTTTTTTGTCATCAGGCTTTGTCACGGTTTTCTGCCTCCACAGAATTACAGAACTATTCTGTAAAATGTTAATGTTTCTACTAAGGCTTACTTGCGGGAGTTGTCCAGTGGGTTGTTAAAGAACAAGTCCTTCACAACACCCACTACTTGTGTCAAAAGCTAGTGCTGTTGACATTTTTGAGAGCCAAGGACTGCGCTTAGCTCCAATAAATCAAGTTTAGTCTATCAAGGAAGTGGTTGAGAGTGAACCCGGTGGATGCCTTTCTAAACAAGGCTCTCCGTCTGTTTAACAGAGGCAGGCTGTCCAAGCCTTCATGCTGTCACGGTATGAGAGTGAGTTCCTGGAGTTGGAACACATTGGCATGGGGGAGTTTGGAGCCGTCTTTAAGTGTGTTAAACGACTGGATGGCTGCTTGTATGCCATCAAACGTCTTCGCCGACCCCTTGCAGGATCGGCAGATGAGTGAGTCATCACTTTGCCTATGCTAAAAATGTCCCCTCTAACCCGACGTCATTTTACATTTCAAATTTATTTCCTCCAAATATACAATATAAAGTATCTGCCATTTAAAAAAAATTGATTTCCATCTTTATAACAATCAGGCAGTTGGCACTGAAGGAGGTTTACGCACATGCTGTTCTTGGACATCACCCACACGTTGTTCGCTATTATTCAGCGTGGGCTGAAGATGATCATATGATTATTCAGAATGAGTATTGTGATGGTGAGCTGACATTGAGGGATGGATCCATTTTGAAAAAGTCCATAAATGTGTTTTTAGACAGAATAAATCCACACAAACGTGTGTGTGTGTGTGTGTGTGTGTCCCAGGTGGAAGCCTCTACGATGCCATCATGGAAAAAGAGGCCCATGGTGAGGTATTTTCTGAGGTGGCGCTGAAGGACCTTCTCCTGCAGGTGTCCTTGGGTCTTAAATACATTCACAGCTCAGTCCTTGTACACCTTGACATCAAGCCAAGTAAGTTTTTTTTCCATCTCCTGATCTTTTAAAACTCGGTTTTCATGCTTGCATGAAGGGAAAATTAAACTATTGTGATTTCAACTTTTCACTCAATAAAACAAACAACCGTTTTTTTGTAATGGTAGTAATCCAATTTGTGCTTGTTTTAAAATGTTTTTTTTTTGTAGGTAATATATTCATATGCCAGCAGAAGTATGAAGGGGACAGTGATGAAGAAGACGATGGTAGCTCTTCAGCAGGAGTAATCTATAAAATTGGTATCTTTCCTTTTTTAGTTTAATTCTTTTTTTTCTCCAGTATTTTAAACAATTTAAAAAAAATAATTGTATCTCTGCCATGACATTAAACTGCATGACATTTTCTGCAGGGGACTTGGGTCATGTGACATCAATAACCAGTCCTCAAGTGGAAGAGGGGGACAGCCGCTTTCTTGCAAGTGAGATTTTGCATGAGGTAAACTGGTCACATGAATGTTCAGTTTTTTTGCCTTTGGGATTATCTTGGTCTGCACCACACGTATGAAATAACAACGTTACTCAAACCCTTTTTTATGTTGTTGCTATTCTCCAGGATTATAGCAATTTAACCAAGGCAGACATCTTTGCCCTCGGACTCACTGTGCTGCTGGCAGCTGGTGCACCACCACTTCCCCAAAATGGAGATCAATGGCACAACCTTAGAAAGGGTCAGTTACCAAACCTGCCACTGGAGCTCTCTCCTCCCTTCAAAAGCCTGCTTCAGGTACTGCTTCTAGACCAATACCATGTTATCTAAATGTCACTGGATACAATGGGTCTAAGTGAATGTAGTGCAACTGTAAAAAATGGTGGTCTTAATTATTATTCTTTTTTAAGTACTTGACTTTGTTTCAGTTGTTACTGGACCCCGAGCCAACACAACGTCCGTCTGCTCGAGCACTATGCAAGCACGCTGTTCTGAAAACAGAGAGGAGTGGCAGACTGGCCACTGAGCTACGTAAAGAGCTCAATGTGGAAAAGTTCAGGACAGCCATGCTAGAAAAGTAAGACAAGATATTATGCTATAAGTGAAGCTATATCCCCATTCTGGCCTTTAAGACACATGGATGAACTAAAATGGCGCCTGTCTGTGTCAACCACCTTTTGGGCTCTATTTTGAGGCCGGCGCAAAGCGACGCTATAGTCAAATGCAAGCGTGTTGACAACATCAATGTCTTAAAACTGGCGCTATGGCGTTTTTCAGCAATAGCGCTAGGATCAACAAATTCACAACATAAATCCTTTCGCTTGCGCTGCAGTGGGATGGGTGGTGCTGTCTGGGGCGTGTCCTAAAATACTTTTGGCGCAGTGACGATTTGAACCAACGAAAACCCATTGCGTTATGATCAGCTGAAACCACCTCTTAGCGTAAACGCAATAGACTTTTGACAATTTGGCAACTTAATAGTGATGTAGTTCTATGTAGTGTCTATAGGTGATGCTAACATCACACTTCCATTTAATGAACAAATAGCCTATAATTATTATTAATTACTTATAAACTAATATAAACTACTAGAATAAAACAGGACAGATTACAAGAAACCTGCGATCATGTAGGCCAATAGCCTATAATATATCAATTGAATCATAATTTTGTTAACCAAACGATTAATT
>OMPB01044422.1:3862-16303 GCA_900312615.1 Stylephorus chordatus | reverse complement strand
TTTTTTCAGTACTAAAAACAAACTTATTCTAGCAACATAGGGTAGAGCGTGGTTGTATGAACGCTACCAATACGGAACATTACGGAATATTGCCGGATCAGCTTTTCCGGTAAGTTTCCGTATAGCATGTGTGAAAGTGACTATGTACCCATGTTTACCCATGTCTGAAGTCTACACCAAGGGGCAAGGACTCCGTTGCATTTGTGAAGCCATATAGGAAGTGCCAAAACCTGCAGTTCCTCCAACGGCCACTTGAGGCTGGCCCCAGAAGGGAGCAATTTACGTTGACCACCATGTATTAAACTCCGACTTTACAGCAGAAATAAACATGTTTACAGCCTGGTGCCAAGACATGTTTTGGTCTGTATAGATCATTTCACTACTCATGACAACTCTGAGGGGGGTGAATTTTTTTATAACCCTCCCGTTTACATTTTATTAAGCCTTAAATCTGGCCTATATCTGACAGAGTTGAACCAGAGTTGACCAATGAACCAGAGTTGAACTCGTTTATCCTCCCGCCCCTCTCAAACTCCTCCCTCTGGACCTCCCGAAAACCAATATGGCGGCGTCCTCATTTTAGCTTCAAAACACGATGGCAAAAACCAATGGGTGACGTCACACTCGCGACGTCCATATTATTATACAGTCTATGGTCTAGACTCTAGATGAAAGAATTATTACCCCAAATCCTCACTCCATCTTTATTAAGGGTGTTCATGAAATGGATACTCGATATTGTAAAACATTTCAAGAATAAAAAGTCCACTGACTCGACTAATATAGATATGATGTTAGTAAAGAATATCATTGAGTATAATAACCCCATTTACACACACATGTAACCTTTCCTTCCTTACTGGAATTTACTCCAGCAAGATGAAAATTGCTAAAGTCATTCGCATTTTTAAGAGTGGTGATCGCTATCAATTCTCTAATTACAGGCCAATCTCTTTGCTCTCACAATTCTCCAAAATCATTGAAAAACTGTTTGTGCAACAACTTGACAACTTCATTGAAAAACACAATCTAATAAGTAAGCATCAGTATGATTTTAGAGCCAACAGGTCCACCTCGATGGCAGTTATGGAACTGGTGGAAGAGATATCATCTGCAATTGATAGCAGGAAATATACTGTTGGTGTATTTATTGACTTAAAAAAGGCGTTTGATACTGTACCATTGATCATGGCTTACTTCTAAAAAAAATGGAAAGCTATGGTGTGAGAGGAATTGCAAAATCATGGCTCAAGAGCTATGTACAGTATGTACAATTGAACAATGTTGAATCTGAACCCCTACAAGTGAGCTATGGAGTTCCACAAGGCTCTGTACTAGGACCCAAATTGTTCATTATGTACATAAATGATATATGTGATGTGTCTAAGCTACTAAACTATGTCCTGTTTGCGGATGACACCAATCTGCATTGCTCTGGAGAAGATTTGGAGCAGCTCCTGATCACAGTACAGAAGGAATTGGAAAAATTAAAGAAGTGGTTTGGCATAAATAAGTTATCATTGAACCTAAGCAAAACAAAATTAATTCTATTTGAAAACCGTAAAATTACAAATGCAGTTAAAATAACGATACATGATTTTGAAATAGAACGTGTGTACAAAAACAAATTTTTGGGCGTGACAATTGATACAGTAATAAGCTAAACTGGAAAACCCATATCAGTAATGTGAAGTCCAAAATATCCAAAACTATTGGAATATTATATAAAACTAAAGATATGTTAAACCAGAACTCCCTTTACATATTGTACTGTTCACTCATAGTTCCATACATCACCTACTGTTTGGAGGTATGGGGGAACACTTAAAAAACAAATATCAAACCAATCTTCATGTTACAGAAGAAAGCCATAAGAATCGTCAGCCAAACGGACTACTACGAACCAACTAACAAACAAGTTCATTACATTAAAAACATTAAAATTAGAAGATCTAGTAGACTTTAAAATGGTTCTATTAATGTATAAGGCTAATAAAAACTAACTTCCAAGCTGCCTTCAGGGGCTGTTCAAAACCAGACAGAGCAAGCACAATCTCAGGGGATCATGTGTATTTAGCATAACTAAGGCAAGGACAAATGTGAAAGCCCAAGTGTCAGAAAAAGGGGTTAAACTGTGGAACAGCTGTGACCAAGAATTAAAATTATGCAGTACCATATACAAATTCAAAAAGATGTTCAAGTCTAAAATCTTACAAAAATATAAATCTCTAATTTAACTTCTGGAATGTTTCCTTGTTTTGTTTTTCATTTTGTATTTGTATGGCAATGTAAAAAGGGTAGGTAATATAAGCTATGCTTCAACCTACACCTTTTCGGTCAGTTTCCTTTACTGTTCTTGTGTACCTTCTTGTGAAAGTGACATTTAACCAAAATAAACCAATTCATTCATTAAGACACTCATTTCTCATGTTTGCTTGCCTAGTTATTGCCGAGATATTGGAGGAAAAATATTGTTCTGTAATGGCGGCTGGCCGCTAATACCGTATTCATATTTTAAGAGTAGGATTACCACTTATTAAGCTACTTTAAAAATGTCTTAATCACATTATCTGACCCTCAAAACAGGTATAGACACTTTCTTTGTTATTTTTGCTTTCCTGGTTACAGAGTTATTGGAGAAAATTGGAGATTTGGTGGCCATTTTGTTATGCAAATCAAGGTCAAAAACTCAAAATTTTGCTTGGGAACCAGGTTTATCAGATTCAGCATACCAATTATGCTAAAAAGTCTGGTTCCCAACATTTACCCAAAGATGCTCGTAGAGCCTTTTTTCAGAAATCCCACTAGACTAATGAATCGTGGCATTGAATTGCTTGTCATCCAGGTATCCAGGGAGGAGCAGTGACTGTAATCCCTTAAGAGGATCTAGTCTAGGTCTATAGGGAGGAGATTTACACATGGCTGATTTTCTTTCGGAGCAAATGTGTGTCCTGTTGAAGCTAAGCTAAGGTAAAGAAATCTGGGCCCATTAAAATTAAAATAAAACAACCTGCTAAATGGCACCAGAGGCTGATTATGTAAACTTTCACTGCAGAAATTCCCCAAGTGAGTCTCACATTAGGAGGACAACTGAAGGAAAAAGATAAGGTAAACTACATCAGAGTTTGGTTGTGTACTTATTCAGCATGTAACAAGTCTGTGTTTCATAATGAATTTTGTTTAGTTAATTACTGTATTCAAATGAATTTGGAACCACTTTTTTTTCTTTGCTTTGACAACCCACATTAAGGGAAGTGCACAGTTTGTGTGACATATGAAAATATGATTCTATTTGTCTTAAGGGTATTTTTGTTTTTATAAATAAAAAATAAAAAAAGTCTTTGAAATGAAGATTTAAATGAGGCTGTTTTAAGCTCATTAAAAATGTTTGCCCTACTATATTATACGCTATACATTTTTTAACCAGTGCCTCCTAACATTACATTCCCCCATTCCACAGGGAAGACTGGCAATGGTGCATTTTCAAGCATTCTGCAGCCTGATTGGCTGGCTGTCCCTCTACTTAGTGTTCTGCTGTACCTTCAGTCACCGGGGGGCAGAGTGGAGCTGTCGGCTGGTGACATTGTCCCATGGCGTCCTCATAGTGCTGCTCACTGCTTATGTCGTCTTCATAGATGGACCGTGGCCTTTCACACATGCAGGTCAGTAGTACATTTGGTACCAAATGTGTTCTGCAAGTTGTGAATTAGACATTTGGTCCAAAACACTTGTACTTGAGGGCTTGATGAGTCAGCAAAACCTAAGGTCAATCAACTGGGATAGCAACAAAGGTTATTTTACTTGTATGGCCCTTTATCACAGTAACAGTCTCAAAGGGCTTCATAGGCCCACATTTGATGACACCCCAATCCCAAGCACTCAGAAGGGCAAGGAAAAACTCCCCAAACCCCAGTGGGGAAAAGAAGGCTGGAGAAGAAACAGAAGAGGGATCCCTCCTTCCAGGGATGACTACGAGTGCATAGGTGGTGAAAGCCAAAGGGCAGACAGATAACAACAAAAATAGCAATAATTAAAACAGAAAGCAAAATGAAGGTTATATAAAGTTGTGACAACTCAAAAGAAGTTAACATAATAATATAAATAACTTATATTAATTACTAATGTGGTGACCACTTGCTCGCGGGACTAATATATAATTTGATCTCGCCCTTGTTCTTATGTTTACATTCACTGTTAGTAGATTGGTTAACTATGTTGCCCATACAGCCGAAGGGGTTATTTTACGTGTATGTTCTGCGACAAGTTAGTGATGTGATGTGAGCGACCTTTTAACTCTTCAACAAGAAGTTGTCTTCACGTTTCCCCAGTGCTCAACTTCCACACTGGTGACCCCGTTTACCATACCCAATTTTATAAAATAAAAATAAGAATTTAATTTCACTTGTATTGCTTTAAAATGTATTATTTGTGCTCAACAAATCTTCCCTGGGTAAATAAAATTTAAAAAAAGAATAAAAGAATTATATAGTGTATATATATCAAATGCAGTGGAGTGGTGTACTAATAACAGTAGCTGTCGTAAAGACGGGGATTTACTGATGGTGGACGGCTGTCGTAAAGTTGTAACTTGATCATGCTTGGAATAAAGCTGAAGATTGATGAAGAGAGTGCTAAGCAGTGCACTTTTAACACCCCGCAGGTACTCACATCAGCATTTACCCTGGAATTAGCTCCACCCTGAAAGCTTCCACCGTGCAATGGAGAAAATCATTGAGAGGCTGGACGGTGTGCTGGTGTACGTGGATGATCTGGTCGTATGGGGCTCCACTCAGAAGGAGCATGACAATGACCAGGCTAGAGAAAACATAATACAGGAATACAGGAATATGGACTCAAATTAAATAGGGACAAATGTCAGTTCACTGTCAGCGAGATCAAGTTCCTCTGGGACAAGAGCTCCATGGAAGGGGTCCAACCGGACAAGGTAAAAGTAAAATCCATATACGATGTGGAAAAGCCAAAGGGCGGGGAAAGGGGTTCAGAATGTAAAAAAGAAGAGCACGTAAGGCTCTCTACTGGCCAAACAGCAAACTCTGATATTGATCAGCTGATCAGTGAGTGTGCTACAAGGGGAACCCCTCATTACCACAGAGCTCTCATCACAGCCTTACATGTCATGACCACACAGCCAATGTTCATCTGCCTCTACATAAGTTTGCCGTCATGAAATCTGAATTTGACTCCATGGAGTGCCTTGGCATTATTCGCTTCACCCCTACTCCTTGTACCCAAAACCAATGGCGGTTGGCGCCCGTGCGGTGACTTCCGTCAGCTCAACAATGTCATTATGCAGTTCTCACACCCCCTCTCACACCCCATTGTAAAGGCTCTGCATGGGTTCCTGGGTATGGGAAATGTTTAACCACAGTTTTGTTCCCCGGGCTGCACAACTCATACAACCTCTCTACGAGGTTTTTGAGGCAATACACGGCGTCTCGCATCCAGGCAGGAAGCCCTCGCAGCACTTGGTCTCTGCAAATGGCATGGTCGTCTGGCATGGCATGAAGTCTGACAGTCGGGATTGGGCCAGGGCCTGTGTAGCATGTCAATGCGCAAAGGTTCATCACCACGTCAGGGGCCCATTAGATCCGCTTTACGGTCCCTTTTAAAGCATTTCGATCACGTGAATGTGGACCTGGTGGGCCCCCTTCCCCTCTCCAGAGGATTCACACACCTCCTCACAATGGTCGACAGGACCACTAGCTGGCCAGAGGCTGTCCCATTGTCGTTGACAACTATGGCTGATAGTTGTCGACTACAGTATCAGCCATAGGGCCTGATGGCCCGTGCGTTTATCAGCACCTGGATTGCTCGGTTCGGCATCCCATCTAACCTATCCTCCGACAGTGGGACATATTCACTTCAGAACTCTGCCTTTCCATCACCCAGAATTTAGGCGTCTGACTCAACCGTACTGCAGCTTACCACTAACAGCTTATGTGAGCGTTGACAGCTGGTATTTTTAGTGGATTGGTTAACTACGTTTCCCATACACCCGAGTGCATTATTTTACATATAAGTTCTTCGACAACAAGTTAGTGGTGTTGTGTTAAATAAACAAAGAGCGATCTCATCTTTTAACTTTTCAAGAAGAAGTTGTCTCTGCGTTTCCCTAGCACTCAACTTCCACAGTAACATTACATAATTAATAGAACTTAAACTACAATAGAAAATATAGAGTTGGATACAGAACACAACTTTTGTTCTGCATATGTAATGTGCTTCATAGTTTACTGTGCCATTTATCAATCACCTCTTTCCCTGGAATAGATGGAACAAAAATACAAGGAAAAGTATCAAGAAGTCAATTCAATGCGCCTTATTTGTGGGCCCGCAGTTGCAAGGAGATTCCTTTATCAGAACTTATGTACAGATAGCCATGTCACAGCATTCATAAACAATATGAGCTGTGTATTGTTGCTTTAAGAGACAACTTGCAAAATGTAGAGTGATTGAACACCAACACTACTATGTTTCTCCTTTGTTGAATAATGGGCTCGTTTTACTAGGGTCGGGTTTTGAGAGCAGAGGAGTCTGTTTTCCATTTCAGGGAAAGAGACGTGATAACGTTTTTTTGGAAAGGGTTTCACTGCCATCATACATTTTTTATCTCAGTGCTTTTGTGTCATGTTACCTAAACCCACTGTTGCCATATCCATTTTCTTTAGGTACTGACAACACCATACTCCAGACCCTTGCACTGGCCATCAGTCTTGGCTACTTTTTCTTTGACATGGGCTGGTGCGTGTGCTACCATTCCGAGGGGCCCGTCATGTTGGCCCACCACGCTGCCAGCATCGCCGGGATACTGCTGGCGTTGCTCATGGGCAGGTCAGGCTGTGAGACCTGTGCCGTTATCTTCGGCAGTGAGATTACCAATCCGTTGCTGCAGACCCGCTGGTTTCTACGCCAAGTGGGGTGGTATGACAGTCTCCTGGGCGACGCTGTGGATGTGCTCTTCATTTTGCTGTTCGCCACCGTGCGTGTGGGGGTCGGCTCGTTGATGTTCTACCACGAGCTGATCTCACCCAGGCCCTCACTAGTGATGAAGGTTGGGGGTGTGGTTATGTATGTATTAGCCTGGGTGTTCATGGTAGACATAACCAAATTTGCTTTGAAAAAGAGTCGTGCCAAGTATAAAAGGTGGGTGGAAAAACCCAGTTTAGGCAAAGAAAGAATGGGCGGCTGTTTAGAGAAGACTAAAGAAGTAGACTGATTTATCACAAAGACCCAGTGATATTGAAGGTTACCCTCTTTGATAAATTTCAATTTGAATTGTTGCGTTTAATTTTGTATAGGCCTACCTGTAAAATATTTTATACTTGAAAAAATGAGCATTGGAGACACAAGTAAATCATGATACAAAGGGGAAAAAATGTATGTTTGAGTGTGACGATTCTGTCTGCAACAGTCAATCATGTGGCATTAAACAACATCTAACCTTATTAAAACTATTTTTATTACTGTTTTAACAGATATGTGACTGTGACAACACACAATAATAAAAAAAATCCTATTGGAATTCCATGTGTATATGACTGATTGATTAATTCAACCAGGCCACTTTCAGGCCTAATAGCTAAATATTGTAGTTCTTCTGAAAATCTCTACATACATACAGTAATAAACGTAATAAGTATCCTTTTTTTTCTGGGAGATTCCGCCAGTCCCTTGACCCCCTGGAACCGAAATTGAGGGGCCACCTAGAAAGATTGTGACAAGAGTCCATGCCATGGATCACAGCATATAGAGCCATCAATTCATACAGTAGCCTATTTGTTATAGGCCTATATTTATACTAATTTAACGTTTTATGTTTTAGTATTGTTGTGTAGGCCTACACCTAATTAAATGCATATATAATTTATCTAATAAAGCACATTATTGCAGAATATAACAACTGTATGCAAATTCATAGGTTCTGTTTTGGGCTTTTGGAGTATCGCATCTTTTTCTCATTTTTTTTTGTTTCATTCTTTTTTTTATTTTTAGGGGAGGGGGCAGTGTTACTTTTTCTCCCTTTGCACTTCACTGTCACGGACATAGGCTACCAAACACGGGCAATGTGTGGATCACTCGATTAAATACTTGGACGTTGTGCCAAAGATGTTTTGGAAATTGGAAAACTGGAAATTTATAGGATTAAGTTCCAGTATCCTTGTGGTTATAGGCCAAAGTCGACGTCATTCTTTCCAACACAGTAGAACTGAGTAGCGACCGGGGATTTGTTGTGTTGTTTTTTTTGCCACATCAGTATATTTTTGCAATAATAAACATATTCAGCTAAAAAGCGACCACTTCAACAAAACCCATCAACTTCAAAACTCAACCTCAACAATCGCAAGTATTTGACGGAACTTTGAACGTGATAAACAGCTGTAGGCCTACGTCTCGTCGTTACACACTTTTATTCGGAGAAAGAAAGTTGCCTACGGTAATGTTCAGTTAGTGGTCTATCACATAATGATACCACAGCCAGCCAGCGGTTGACTAACCCCCCAGATTAGGGGTGTGCAGATCGATCCGAAAATATCGATATTTTTGGAAGATCGATTATCCGATCCTCGCGTGAGTGGGATCGATATATATTTTTATTTTTATTTTATTTTTTGCTTCTACTCTGCAGTCTACTTCTACAGTGCTCTCTCTCGGGGATTCTCAACCTTTTGTAACTTGAGAGAGAGAGAGAACAAGAGAGAACATTAAAAAAAATAATAAATACAATAAAAAAAGAATCGGTATCGATATCTGCGATACTGGTCCTGTATTTACTTGGTATCGGATCGAAACAAACTTTTGCGGTATCGCACAAGTCAGATATTCTACAGTTTGTTTTCCAACATCCTTTGGCTGCGCATTTTGAAGTGGTTTGATGAGTGCACCGTAGAGAGCGTGGTTCTTCCTCACCTCATCCCCCCTTACGACAACATCAACGGTGGGATTTCGAATCGGAATTTACACGGATACAACAAATGATCTGGAGCTTTGGATGAACTGTTTTTGAGCCGGATGGTTAGACGTGGTAACATGTTCTCCGGGTAAAGTACAAGGAAACATAAGGGAAGTCCCAATGAGTGGTACACATTCAACACTCGCTGACAGGTAATGGTGTTTCTGTAGCCCTTTCATGTTTATCCCGCTTGCCAAATGCTTTTCTAGGCCAAGTATCCAGCTGCCTGTTGCTTTTTCTTTTCTTTTCTTTTTTTAAATGAGACAATCGCACAAATAGAAAAGATATGTAGGTAATGTAAATATGAATCCCATATGCTATGTAGGCTACTATAAAATGTATGCCCTTATACACTGTTAAATGTTTAACAGGAACAACAAGAACTGATGTTGGCATTATTTGTTAGTAATCTCGTATTGAGCCTGACACACCTGTGTTTTAGATTTGTAAAAAATAAAATACAAAATAGGTTCTACTGTTGCAGCATGATAAGGCCCCTAATGTCAAAAAGTAATAAGTTGAATCACATTTGGTTGCCAGAGTTCATCCTCGCTTGGCATTTCGTCTCCTCCCTATATTGTGGAAGTATCCAAGAATGAGAGGGCATTTGGTTTCCTACTTAAATATTGAAGTAGAAGCTCATATCTAAATGCAGTTTGTGTTGACCGTAAAATTGTAAATATATGGCCCCATTTACTTCTTACATAAAAATTTGGATGCCATTATCTACAGTAGATAAGGTATCAGGATACAGGTAGAAATGGGGGCTATATGTTCTATGGGGAGGCCAGTAGGCCTACGTGCTACAGATGCCCCTGCTTTTTTATGTATTTATCCCAGGTTACGAAGTGACATCTTAAATTTGCTTGCTATGTTCGTCCGGCGCCAAAGAAGAACTAACGTGTTCATTTCCTAACGATTTAAAGCAAAGAAAAGCAACCAATACTTGGATTTTGAATATAAAAGCGTAAAATGTTTGGTATTTCCACTTGACAAATGACAACAAATAATGTACAGTTGATTGATTCAAATTACAAATTTAGAAATGGACTAATTGTTTATTTCACTGTGGAGGAACAAGCTAAGCATTTTCATCTTTTGATATGAGGAAAGTCACTATGTGGTCTATCATGCCACAATCCATGCAATCTCACCATGACTTACAGTGCTTCTTTGAGGTCAGCTGTTCATCTTTTGGGTTACCAAGCAACAAACTAAGCAACCACTTTGACATTGGATGGTGGTTACTTTAACCAGCTCTGCAAAAAAAGGTGATATGCCTAGCAACAAAATTCTTGAATGCTTTTTAGAGGTTTCTGCAGTGTCTATAGTGCAGCCAGCATACATTGTGGTATTTTACCATCTGGAAGTGAGAACCATTACATTTCCACTTTCCTGTCTGCATAGAATATGTTTAACCAACGACATTGCTTATGGTACTTTTGGGACTTCCATCACTCGAGTGACGGAACAAAAAATAACAACAACAACATATTCAGAGTTTAACCTCTTTTCTATAAAGATAAAAACATTTTCCTTTTTCTCTAAAAGAGGAGTGTAGTGTGTGTGTGTGTGTGTGTGTGTGTGTGTGTGTCCACCCAACTGTGGTGTCAGCACTTGTTTGGCATGGCGTCTTAGCAGTTAACACTGTTGCCGCAAAGCAAGAAGCTTCTGGCTTTGAAACCAGACTTTCTGTGTGGAGCAGCATGTTTTCCACATGTTGACATGGGTTTCCTCTACGCCACACATTTCCTCCCGCCTCCAAAGACATGCATTTTAATCATGCATGCAAATGAAAAGCAAATGCGTTTAAAATCAAAAAAGAAAAAAAAAAAGAACAACTATTTTTTTAAATTGCAACAGTTACACGATGCCCGCCATTTAGGTGGCATGCATATCCTGGTTCTGGGAAAGAAGTCCTCCCCTGTTTCGAATGTTTATTTGGTAGGTTAGGCTGACTGACCAAAACTGCACCATTTGGCTTTACTTTTGCTAGTTTGTCTCTATCATTCCTACCGATTCCCCCTATCTGCCTTCTGAACAGACATAACATTTTGTCAGTTGTTGTAAATGGCTTAGACTTAAAAATATTTAAAAGTCATTGTGCAACTAATGTGCTGTTGAGCCCCGCAACACTAAAATCTGCCCCCAGAACAGGGGAGTATAATGGAAGTTAATAGCTGCAGAGGGTCGGCGGGCTGTATTCCTCTTTGTACCACTGTTTTGCTGATCTGGGTGCAGGCCCCCACCACCCCACACAAGGCTCTCACGGGAAGCGGTGACATCACTTGTAAACAATGTCTGTCAGGCCTAACAGGCCTCTAACCTTTGCAGAGTGATTTGGTTTGACGCAGCCATGTGGAATGGATATGTGCCAAGGATCACTATCATCTCACATTCTGCAGTAAGGATAGACAATGTTTTTATTTTTTAAAGGTAGTCAAAGTGAATAACAAAAAAAAAAAAAAAAAAAATCGAGAGTTATGGTGTCAGATAATTTGGTGATCACCTTTTGAGTTAAATGTTGCCACGCATGTGTCGTGAAGACCATTAATGCTGTAAAGAGACGGAATGTACACATGTGTAGGCAAAAGCGCATGTATGGATCCTGGGGGGGGGTTGGGGGTATGGATGGGTTAGTGAAAAGGTCTTTGGTTCAAATACCACCTGGTTCATACACTAACGGTTGATAAGAGGAGAGTGAAAAAATGTGTTGGTGCAATGTGTGAACTTCATTTTAGACGTTTATCGTGTAACGTCATCTAGTTATTACTTTTTTCCTTGGACTCCTTCCTGCTGTTGTGTTCCCGGGACAAATGCCCCCCAGTTCACATATCTGAGCCTTGGTCTGAGGCTCTGAGCCTATCAGTGCCAATAAGGAGCCGTTTCGTTTGACATCCTTTGACGTACGGTTTCCCCAGAATATTGTGTCACAGCATGGTTCGCTGCAGCTGGCTGAGAGGAGTTAGCAACACACAAGACCATTTCAAGTCTTTATAACCCCAACTTTTAGAAAATTAGGTTCTAGGGGGAGAAAAAAGAAAGAAAGAAAAGTCCTATAAAGGGGTGCCTTGCTGCTTATGTTCTTGTGTTTTAAGTGTTTAAGTGTTCAGGTCATCATTGAAAATGAGAATTTGTTCTCAATTGACCTATCTGGATAAATAAAGGTTAATAATAAAAAATAATATCTTCGAAGAAGCTGGTCAGGATATAAAGTCTGTTGCTTTAATGCCATGAAGATTTGAGTCATATTAAAACCCAATAAAGCCAGCAGCTTTTGGATGCATCCCTTTCCACATATATAGTGAGCTTGGATAAAGTTTTAGCTACAGGCTTTAAGGCGGACTATAGTGGCTGTCTATCTCCATCGCTTTGGAGTTGAATGCTTTCCTGTGATAATCTCCAAGGAGTTCCTTGGTATTTTTAGCATTCAACACACAAGTGGATTGTTGCTTATAGTCCCCCCCCCC
>OMPB01044421.1:0-10640 GCA_900312615.1 Stylephorus chordatus | reverse complement strand
CAGAGAAAGGAGAGCTCTATGGACTTCTTCCACTGTGAACAATGTAAAACAAAAAGGCTGACCAGCAGGCATGAGACCAGCATCTGAAACTGAAGGGGCTGGGGCTGGTGAGTCAACTTGGGGAGAAGAACTAGAGAACATGGAGCCAGAGGCAATAAAATGCTTGTTAAATTTTTAGAATTAGTACTATTTTATTAACTTTGGGTGCACTGTGGAGCGTTTAAATTGAGTTTGGTAGTGGCTGCTAGTGGTTACTATAAGGTTGTGCTAGCATTAGCATAAACCTACCTGCCCAAGCCTGCGACTGGGTGCACGGAGCTGGAAAATGTCGCAAACAATCAGAATCATCATGGGTAAGTCGAAAATGAAGCTTCATGTCAAAGATTTCAAACTTACCCTTTAAGCATGTAGATTGCAAAGAACAGTTGACCAAGGACTGACCCTTGGGGAACTCCAAAGCTAAGATTGCAGGGTTCTGAGGTTGATACTTTTTTTAATTTTAGATTTTATTTGTGAACAATTATTTATTTGTTTTTAAAGTTTTAACAGTACATAGCAGAATGCAAACGTGACAAATAAATTCAACAAGATAAAAATAACTTAATAAAGTGAAATTAATCAAATTAAATAATTAAATAACATTCCTAAATCATAACAATTTACAATATACAAAGAAACAAGCAAACAAATAAATAATAAAAAGTTATTTGTGAGGAAAATAATAAACAAATTGCCTTCTGTCATAAAGATAGGATTTAAACCATGAAAGCGCTTGGCATTTTATGACATGGTAATGCTCAAGGCAATCAAGACTAATGTTATGATCAATAGTGCCGAAAGCAGCACTGAGATCAAGCAGTAATGAGCTGGTGTTATCCTTGGCAAATTTGTTACCTTTATAACAGAAGTTTTGGTGGAGTAAAAAGTCCTAAAGCCAGACTGGAAGGGTTCAAACAAGTTATTGCTGCCCAGGAAGTAAATTATTTGGTTAGCAACAATCCTTTCAAGTAGTTTAGAAAGAAATGGTATGTTGGAAATCAGTCTATAATTGCAGAGCACTTCTGGGTCCAGACTTGGTTTCTTAAGTAGATGCTTAATCACAGCAGTCTTGAAGGCAGAAGGAACTGTGCCTGAGGATAGAGAATAATTTATAAGCTTAAGCATGCTGTAACAGGCCCCACGGTTGAAAGAGTTATTTTAGAACCTTGGTGGGCAAAGGGTCAAGCATGCAGGTAGTTGGTTTAGATGTTGGTTCGTCGAGTGAATTCAGGGAGGCTAAGTCGAACTGTGAAAAAAGTTGTTTGAAGGGAGATTTGTGATCTTTTTGATGGTCAAGATGCATAGCAGACCCATCAATATAATTTCTGATTGATACAATTTTATGTTCAAAGAATGTCATAAAATTGTTCACTGAGAGGGAGGAGCCAGCTTCTTGAGGTTGGTTTTGCATCAATATTTGTGTGTCGAAGAGAAATATGGATTGTTCTTATTTAGATTAATACGACTGGAAAAATATGCACTCCTGGATACATGGTGCAGTTTTGTAGCTGAGTAGACTCTCATGCCATGCAATATGGAAGACTTCAAGTTTAGCTAAACTCCATTTACTGTACGTTCTAGTTTTCTACAAGCATTTTTGAGAATATGAGTGTCTTCATTGAACCATGGTGCTGTTCCACTTTTTTTAACTTAAAAGGGCAGTGGAGTCAATGGCAATGCCCAGAGCTGTGTTATAGTTATCGGTGAGCCTATCCAAGGATTCCTTGTGGGATCCTTGTGGTCCGCCAGGGTTAATATTTCGGCAGCTGTAGGTAGCCTGGCATTTGTCAAGGGAGCAGGTTATCCTCACATTGAGATTAAGCAGATAGTGATCAGATAAAGTTGACATGTAAGGAGAGATCAATAAATCACAGGTTTTGACACCGTGGGTCAGAATAAGATCCAGCGCATTTCCGCCATTATGGGTAGCACGATAGACAAGTTGCTTGAATCTAAAAGTATCTATTATAGAAAAAAAAGACATTGGAAGAGGATTAGTTGGAATATTGACATGAATGTTGAAATCAAGAAGGTCAGCAGCAAATTCAGAGAATTCATCCATAATGACCACTCCCCCACATTGTTAAGGTCTTGTGATACATGCAAGATTACATAGTTGGATGGAGTAGCTTCAGTTAGTGGTAGAAAGCTGTCTGGCCTTAGCCAGGTTTCACATAGGCCCAGAATGACAAACACATTTTGAATAATGAGATCATGAAGAAGGAGAGCTTTCGTTGAAAGCAATCTTATATTGATAAAGCCAATTTTAAGCTGCCTTTTACTGCCAGAAGGAATGAAATGTTTGCCTCTCATCTCCGGAGGAGTAATAGCAGTAAGATTTATGCGTGTTCACTGTAGTCTTCGATTTTTATTTTTTTTATTTTTATTTTTTTTACCCTAGGGGCAGCATAAGACGTGACAAAATATTAATATAGTTCATTAGATTGGAATTTGTAGCGTCATCTTGACGTGTATCGCTACCAGGATCAACTGTGGCAGAAGGAGGGGACCCAGTCTCATCACCAGGTGCCAATTCACCAGGGCTAACCCGCCTATTGACATCAACCCCACTAACTGGACTAGACACCGCACCTTTTGCTAAAATGTAATTATTTTATTGGTTCATTTATTGCCTGCTGCCCGGCATGCCTAAAATGGATATATTACGCCTGCCTGAGACATCTATCCATGTTCTCTGACATAATTGAGGTACCTAACCCAGTAGGGCGAAGGTCGTCTCTCATCAGCATGCCGGGTTGCCCCCAGAAAGAGGGCCAGTTATCTACAATAGAGAGACAACTACCTACTGTAACACTCGTCGTTAGACCTAACAGGTAGAGGGCCAGAGGGTTAATCGGTGCCGACACCTTTCTGGCGAAATCACGATAGCTTAACGATGTTGGCTAAGATGGTTGAAACACAAACAAAAACTCAACAAGCAGCTGACAGAAAATATACAGAACACAGAAGCGGGATTTGAATAGCATCACAAATAAAATGCATATCTAACTACTTTTGTGTTTCACGTCAGTTTTATATTAATCTGTCAAATATGTATTAATATTAATTTATAAACATGACGGTTATGTCATACTGTGTCCAGTCCACACTTGCCAGAAACACACCCGCAGTTTGTTCAATGCCTTGTGTGACAACAAAGACAGAAACATACTTAAACAGTTAATACAATGAGATAAAACACAGTATAGTATAAAGCACAGAGTGAACATACTGTAACTGCTTATGAATTTACGTATCAACATAACTAGCCAAATATCCTAATCCTTCATGTTTCAACATAACTGTAAAGACTCAAAAGGCATTCCTGAATGAACAGCAATAGCGCACCCTGATCAGTAGGCAGAATGCACCACCGAGGAAGCTATGATGGGACACCTGTCAGTGGCGATGCATGGCCGACATCAATAGCTGACCGAAGGTGCGCTCTATAGCCCATAGACTGAGAGACCTGAGCTGTTGAACCTAACAGTTTTGTACGCCTTTGATCACTCTATCTATGGCAAGTCGGATGAACTGGCAGTGAGGCAGAACAGGCCTTTGAAGATCTCAATCATCTGCTACTGATAAGCTTATTATGTTGTTGCTCGTGGCCAGCAAGGCCATAATCAAATGTGACAGAGACGCTCCCAATGTGGGGTACAGCAGCAGGGTTATGTGGATGGGGCTGGGGCTGCGATCGCTGTATGGAGCGTTCCATGTTTTCATTTTTCCTTTGTTTCTTTTTCAGAAAAGAAACGCGCTTGTCTGTTGCTGTACACTCACTAATGAACTGTAGCCTTTTCAGACCGTGTTTCAAGTGTCAAACGGCATTGCATTGCTATGCAGTGCTCGTTCCTTTGAAGGTGCTTTGCTCGAGGAATAGCAATTATTCACGCCCTCTTGTACATGTAGATCCTGTTGTTCTCGCATTCTAGACATGATAAACACATGACTTCCGAGACTTGTACACATGACTTGTACATTTAAAAAAGGGAAAACTACAGTAGACAGGAATACAAACATAGAAGAAGACAAACGAATAAAAATGCACCAATTGTCTCTGTAATCTTCTCCATCAAACCCTCAAAATCCAATGGATTAGGTCTTGAACCCCTGAGCCCAGTATCATAGGCAGGACTGCTGGTGCATGAAACATCCCTAATCACTCTTATATTATTGCCACTATTCATACCAGGCTTTCCATCTGTGACTGCTTGGCTCATTTTCAGCTCAGACCATGTGTGTTTTTCCAGGTGAATACATACAGTACATAGACCTCGGTTCACATACTTTCCGAGAATAAAAGGGAGGGTAAACAATGTCAGTCAGGAGTACAAAGTGTGAAAATAAGAGGAGTGAAAAGGGACATTTGGGCAGCTGAAGGTCACCAATCCATCATCTTCTTGTTAAATAACCCAAATGAAAATCAAAGAACAATAAAACAAGGAATCAATAGTGGCTGGAGCAGAGGGCTCAGACTCGGCCGCTTTCATAGGAATTATCAGCCAAGCTCATTGACTTTTAAATGGCAATGCCTGTGCAGCTCTGTCAGCAATGCAACAAGCTGATGCTATGTCATGCACATTTCTTTTCCTGTGTGTCTCCGCGTTGCTTGAGGCGATGACCTTTTGCAGTAATATTTCCACGGACATGCTGTTAATGGATGGGGCTGACTAGTTTGACGTAAAAGGGTTATTCAACAACTTTGCTGGCTGATGAGCGCGGTCGCTGGAATCCCGTGTAGTTTTAGAATGATTTGAGATTTCTTTATTTTCCTGGTTGTGGTGTTTACTGTTTTGATAGCTGATTCTCATATAATTAGTCCTTTTGATTTTGGACCTCCCGCTCAATCACATAGATGTACACCACCACTAGACAAGCTATACAGACCTTTGAATTAGAATTGAAATTCATAACTTTATTTGTAGATGTGACGGCACAATATATCTTTGACTTCATCGATTTTTGTTTGCAATTCACATTTTAGTCTTAGTTTAGTGTACTTCAAGCCTTGACTGCACTGTAAAATCTATGTAAATTGGAATTAAATTGGCCAATCGATGATCTATGATCATATGTTAATGTCACAATTAGAGTTTTGTTTATGTGTAGTTTTGTCTTCTTGTTGGTGTCCCCTCATTTGTTTTGTTTTTGCTTTAGTGATTTTCACCTGGGTTAATTAGTTCATTGTGTTCATCTGTGTCTGTGTGTATTTACCGTCTGTCTTTTCTGTTTTCCCCCTCGTCTGATTGTGCTTTACGTTGCCTTGATGTTAACCCGTGTTAGCTCCTGCTAGAGTTCTTTGTGAGAGATTCTGTAAGTGCCTGTCTGTTTGTTGTAATTACACGTAAAGGCTTTTGTTGTACCTGGAAACTCTGATTATACAAATTGGTCCAATGTGAAACAACGCTATGAAGTAAACAGTATCCTAATGTTCTTCTTATTCCCTAACATGGTTTGCAATTCCAAGTATGCAATGTATAAGAATTTGGCAAAGTAATTTATACAGTATGCTGTTAAGTAGGCTAACTATAGAGTCTCAATGTGATTCTACACACATTTAATTTTCAAAAGAAATTAAGAAGTATTGCGTCCAATTTAAGTAATCCTTCATATTGATTTTCTTTTGTACAACAAAAGCTTGTGTCCATTATATAATTTGTCCAATTTACCAAGACTTGCATACTGACACTATGAGTAATGGATAATCAATATCAGTGATGATCATTAATAGGTCACATTAGCGTTAATCCAATGTTGGTATGGTCGAATGAGAATCCTAAATAGGCCTTTTAAAGTTGTTAAAGTCCAATTTGATGATATAGATTCAGTATAGCAAATAATTCTCAAACTTTCAACTCATTTGTTGTGTTACATGATCCGATCTGTTGTAGCTTCGAAACGTTTACTATTACAATGATTATTATAAGTTGTAATAATCATTGCCAATCATGTGACATCTGGCTGTTTGTTTATTGTCTGTCAGACAACATGAACTATTGAGATTGAACAGTGGCTTGACATCACACATTCTGTCAAAAATGTACAGTAGCTTTTGAAAAAGCAGGATTTAAAGCGTGGGGTTGGCCAAGGTAATTGGGAGGTTGACCCAAGTTATTCAAGATTGAGAGTCTAGCATTCATGTATGTGTTCAGTTCTAACAGGGCTATACTGTTGTATAAAATAACATTCAAAATAACATACAAAATAACATTCAATATTCATTTTTACTGGCATTCTGGCATAGGCTACTTTAAAAATCAAAACTGTTAATTCAGTCAGTTAACATACGTTTAAATAAAAATACTAGTTTAGACTTCTGTTTGTCATTTACTTGCAATTGTAATTCACAGCATCTAAAATATAATTGTGTTTATTGTATCCCAAAGTAACAATCGATAAACTTTAATCTTCATATTTTTACTCAAAAGAATAGGCCAGTAGTAAACAGTTGAGTGTTGTAGACTGTTCTTGGTGCTATTCCTTGAATTGCTCCGTCCCCGTTCACTCAATTACTCTTCCATGAAAAATATCGCACCACGGTTTCATTTGGCCAACTTATCTAACGTTTGTTTATGCTTTTATACACTGAATACACACATACATTTTGCTATTACATTTCTTTTAACTTAACTTAACACTAACTATAATCTAGGTTGATCTACCTTATTCAAAGCCAACACACATACAGCCTAACCCCATTTTTTTTAGGAATCCGATTTTCAGGTTTAAAGTGGACAATGAGACTTTATTGACATCTTATTATTAAAAATGCAGCCCTTATAATTGGCTTACCGTGCAACTCCACTGACTCACTCCAGGTGCAAACACATCTAAAAAGGGCGACAAAAGTTCAGGGCAGCAACTGCTTATCTGGGATAATACGAGCCATCATAAAGCTGAGAAGCAGTCGGGTCTATGGGTGCCAGTGGTCCATGAACTGTGTAATGGGGGTGCAGAGATTTTACTCCTCAGCTCAGAGGGCCATATGGCTAAGAGCAGCTGTTCACTATGAGTGTCAATTGCAAGTAGCTTTTTCCTCACGGCGCTAATAACTATTGAACCACTTTATGGCACAGTAGCTATACAGTTAAGCTTTCGGGGGACTCGCTCTCAAGGCTCTCGTCATCATACCGATTTAGATCAGACATTGTGTGCCATGCATGGGCACTTGAAATAATTGCATACAATTATACACATCTGTGATCTCTCTTGACACAAATTGCCCTGATTGCCGTGATTATTCGCACCTTAACCAGGATCATTGATACAAATTACGTCTATCTCGTATATGTGATTATGTTTGACAGTAGTTGTTGTAAAGTAGGCTACTGTATGTTATAACCAGACAGAGGATAGGATGTATCATAGTTCAATTGAAACATGTATCATCAGGTCAACAGGGAGTTATAAACATTGCTTTTATTTAACATGTATGAAGTAGAGCCATCACAACAAAACAAGAGATTGGAATACATGCATGGAAATGGGCTGGCTAGTCTCGCATAGCCAGACCTATCTGGAGAAAGGTCTGCCTGAAGTTCCCTGAACCCATTATCATTCTGACCAACTCAGTGGCCTTGTAGTTAGAGTGTCTGCCCTGAGATTGGGAGCTTGGGGGTTCGATCCCCAGCTGAGTCATACCAAAGACTTAAAAAATGGTACCCAATGCCTCCCTGCTTTGGCACTCAGCATCAAGGGTTGGATTGGGGATCCAGGTGTGAATGCGTAACTGTTTGAATGTGATCAGGGCGTTCCTGAAAAAGAGATGCTTCATCTCAGTGAAACCTTCCCTGAATAAATAAAGGTAAAAAAGAAAATAGGGGAAAAAACTGCTCTGGCTTGTTTGTACTTCTTTAAACCAATCACAATCGTTTGGACGGCGCTAAGCCCAGGATGCAGCGACGGTGCCCTTGCAAAATAGTGTTGTAGGTAGCGAAAAAGGAAGTAGAATAGCGACTGAAATAGTCGCCCAATGGCAGGCTTATACCCACAGCCTAATTCCGGGGAGCCAGACTATGGCCTACCTAAAGGATCAAATTAATTTCTAGCACACATAACACCAAAAATATCTCATACGTTTTTAGTTTGATTTAAGTTAACATCTGTGAACCCTTGCAATTTATGTCTTTTTTTTTCTCTATAGCACCTGCCAAGGTTTTCCTGGAATTGCCAACAGATTTGCCCCAACCGCTATATTTTAGCACAGCACAGCATAGTGAACTGAGCCCAATTTGTCCTTTCTGAAAACATTTAGCAGTTCCTTGTATTTTTTATGAAGGGAAGTTGTTAGAATAGTGTTTTTTGTTTGAACTCCTGGATCCATCAATTGTAGACATGGCTTCCTCAAGATATTGTAGTCATTTCCAAAAGATGCATTGTAAAACTATAAGGATTCACAAACACCGGATCAATCCACAAAGGCTATATGGGGGTTTCACAGCCAATAGTTGGAACTGGCTAATACCCTAGTGTCATTTATTTTGTACATTCAATTGTGTATCTCAACATGATAATAATATGACCTTTGCACAAATTGATAACCTCAGAGGACCTTGATATCTGTCTTTCCCCGTGGCTCCTTTCCTACAGTACCTCCTTCTATCCTTGTCTCAGTACCTGACCTGGTTCTTTTTTCCCCCACAACCAATTACTTCCCCCATCTGTGGTCATTCAATGTTGTTTCTCAAGTGCCCTATGTTTTGAATTAAAAATAAAATAATCATCTTATTATTTATATTTAAACATCTAATAATAATCAAATGTATCGATGCCCCTACATATAATCCTGAAAGGCATTCATTGGTTCCTACAGTATGATAATAAGCCACACAAAAAGCACAATGCCTCCCTAGATCAGCCTCCTGTGGAAGCACATGATATGAAACGAGAGCCCCCCCACTCCTGCATCAATAAAGTGCAATTATAGACCTGAGAGAAATTGTTCATGCAGAGAGGTAATCTATACAACTGTCACTTGCCACATCTCACACGCTATCAAAGACGGAATAGATTAGGTTAAATATTGACATGCTCATTTTGTTTTTTGAAAAGGCTAAACATAAAATATCAACACACTCCAAACACTATGAAGGACTGTTTATATGTAACGGTGCGTAAATCATTAAATATGCAATAAAACTCGTAGTTAAATACGTTACATCAGAAAAAGAACATGGTGACTGCATAATGATTTGCATACTGCATAAAAAAATGATATACGGAAGAATGGATTATTGATTTAGTATACTTTTGATTTAAAAAAACAATGCAGTGAACATTACAGTGAATTATAAATGGATGGGAAGCTTGATGAAAAAGCAAGGAGAAGTGAAATGAACCATATCTAAACATCTGGAAACGGCAGAGAAATGATCTCTCAGGGACTTCTTCAGTGTAACCACCAGTTGGCATGGTCTCTCTTTGGAAACTTGACTGTGATTAATGACCCCTGTCCGCTTTTGTTTTCATTTTATTTATTTATTTTTATTGGGAGAATAGTTAAAAAGTAAGTACATCATGGTTAACACAGTCTTGTTCTTGTCCAATTTTAATGCGTTGTATTTGACAGTTGAACAAAGTCGTTTTTGAGTGTTTGTGTGTGTGTGTTTCCACACACAACTACCAATAGTCTTTCATCTCTCCTCATTTAGGTTTACACGATCTGGATTCGCCAACCTTAAATATTCAGTCCCACCAACCAATTAGCCTATTATTTATCTGATTATGAATCTGCTTAATAGCCCCATTTAGATATTTAGTCATGTTTTCTCGATGTTCACTCACAAGGTGTTTATTTAAATGAACTAGCCTCTTGATTCATTTAAATAAACACTTATGAAAGTGACCAAGTGTAAGTAAACCCAAAAATAAATGAATAAGTAAATAAACGAAAATAAAGCAATGATTAGCCGTAACATCATTGATAGCCGACTATCAATGAAGGTACAGATGATTGACAACTTTGCCTTTTGGAATCACCTTCATGCCACCGTTCCTATCGATGATTGGATGGATGATCAGTATCAATTTGCTTGGAAAATCTGTTTGTTGAGGGTCAGTATAATTTACTAAACTAAATTAGCAAGAGAGTGTGACCCTTCATCATCAGCGTAGCAGCTGGGACTGATCGTTATGGGCAGCTCGGATTACCAACGGTGATCTGGACAACGGGTCAGTCGTTAAGACAATATATTTGAAATCATATTGCATACTTTGTGGAAATACAACATGTAGGTTGCAGAATATGAAATAAATTTCCTTTAAACTTAGATCCTGTTTTCTTTGTCCGTGCAGAAACAATGCACATGTATTGTTATGGTCAAAGAGAAACGGTTGCTTTAAGAATATTTTTATATATTTATATATATATTTATATTTTACATATTTACTATATATTATATTTTTAATATTTTTGTTTATTGTTTTTGTTGTTTATAAGTATCTGCATGTAACATATTCATGTATAGCCAAAGGACCAAAAGGAATTGATGTGTGTATAGAAAAAATGGTTTGATAGAACTAAAACACTGTACTTTTGACACATTTCAGTTTAGTTTCTCTACTAATATTCACACATGAAAAACAAATAACCTCTTTCT
>OMPB01044321.1:3437-14217 GCA_900312615.1 Stylephorus chordatus | reverse complement strand
TTCTTCAAACAATACAAAAGTTCTTCTTCAATGGGGACATAATCCACAATTTCTTGACATTGTTTTGTCCTGTGGAGGACTGCATACTGCAGACACCCACTAGGCAAAGTAACTACTACTAAATATTTATATTTTGATGCAAAGATCCAATTTAAAAGAAGCAACAGTGTAGTAGCCATGTTATATTATTATCATGTATGCCAGTAATGCTATATAGAATAGATTAGATAGATTATGTCCATTTTACCTCATAACTCTATTTCCTTAGTGTTAGTTATCAATTGCTTTACATATGAACTAGTTTGATTTAATGAATTGTTTTTATTGGAAGAAGCTTTGCATTTGATTGATATTGTCTTGTAACAATTAGTTGACATATGGATGACATGTGTAGCTTATGTGGAGATGAATTAATCTTACTTCAGCTTGAGTTTTCTTGGCTTTATCCAAATGACAAGTGTGTAATTGCTATTTTATGATTTGTAGAGTGATAAACAGAAGAGGATGGAAACGTGGGATTATATTGACATGGATTAAATAAATAAAAATCAGTGTAAATGTAGTTTAGGCCTTCTGAGTTGTATGTATGTGTGCCTGCAACAATGTCCACAATAATGTTTGATTTTCACTTTATTAAAATGTCATTAAAGTTATTAATGATTTTGTAAACCTGTTGTACGGTACAACTTGCACATTTTTATCATCCTCTCGCTGTGATGCTGAGCGGTGTCTATAAAGTGGCGGAACCTCTCTCTAGGTAGCTCCCACTCCGCTATTATTTAACAAGGCTGAGCGCTCATTGGAAAGTCATTTGTTTTCGAAGAATTCGGCTGACTGGATTGGTTGACCAGGTTACGCCCACAAACAGACAAGGTGGAGTTGAAGAGAAATAATAGGCCTACATGTCGGTCAAAATGAGGCTACCAAACGGCAGCTTTAAATTCACCAAAAGGCTGGACCCATCTAAAGTATCCCCGTGTCTGAAAAGACAAAATTCCAGCTTTTCAAACAGAAGTCAAAAACTGACGTTTAAAAAAAAATAAAGACAACCATAGGTAAACTTAAAAACAAAAACAAAAAACATGTACGTTTTATTCAAAATGTCATAAAAAAAAAGATTACAATTGTACATATAATGTCTAAAGTTACTCTATAATACGAAAGGAAATATAAACCATGGCTTCATGAAGGCTACAACGAGAGTAGAATACAGTAAATACGGAGTAACAGATCGGCGGGCGATCAGATTGTTCCAGTAATACATGGATAAATAACAGCCATCGTCGGTTCAGAAGCGTGAAGCAGCTGGAGAGATCGAAAATGTGGATGGCCACGCATAGAGAAATGGTTGGATCGAGAGAGCTGCGCGTTGAGTGGAGGGAGAAAGCAAGTGAGATGGAGGCGGGGGGAACTTCCATCTCTGCGGGGACTGGAGCGCCTGTGCCCTGGACCGACAGCGCAGTGCTGGCTAACGTTCAACCCACCCCTTCTTCCACAACGAGACTGACTCACGCCGAGACAGGTAAGCTGCTCAACCGCTTAAATTTAATAACCCAACTGCGTGGTAAACAATCCAATTTTAGACAGTTACCCCCTTAAATAATACGCGCGGTTTGGTTTTGTTATTGTTTGTTTGACATGTTTTTAAATCGCCTTAACTGCCAGCCGTGTGCTAGCAAACACGCTGACTACTGTAGGGTACAGACGAGGTCGCCATACCCGAATTCCTTGTCCTCTACAGCGGGTAGGAAATATAGTTCAAGACCACGTATACACGTGGTAATTCGCTAATAAAATGTATGTTTCAATTTTTTTTTTAATGATTAACATAATAAGAGTACTTTGTATTATATAGGGGCTCGTTTGGTGAATTAACTGGTTTTCCGCGCGGAGACCTCCACGCGGTTGGTGTCGGAACAGCCATCCGCCTCGCTGGTTAGCCATCAGGGATATCAGTTTAATATCTCACCGTGCGGACTCTACCTCTCTCGCCTTACCAAAGTAGACCAGCACGGCTTTAAAAACCCGCCTACTGGTGCGCTAAGTGCTCTTGGTTTGAGAAAATCTAGTTCGGAACGTGTTGGTTTGATTTAAAAGACAGTTTCTCGGTTGCTGTGCATGTAGAACGCCATTGGACCTTGACACGGTAGGTATCTTAGCAGTGAGCCTGGGCTGTAGCATGGCGGATCTAGAGCCGTTGTTGCTCCTGTAGAGTACTCGCCGACTTCGATGTTAAATAAAACAATAATTGTAAAAAAAAATTGCGACGAAATGCTATTTTATGCACATACACATTGAACAAAACAAGTTTATATCGACCGTATAGTATTTAACGATACATTTCCGATTTTATTCACGGTTCTCGACTACCTCCAAAGCAGAATTTCCTCTCGGCCATCCACTCAAACGTTCAGTAAAGTGTCAGGTTTTAGGCTAAAATAGACTTGTCTGTAATTTACTCCAATTTCAGCATGATTTTGACTTGAATATAAATTCGTCCGTTTGTATGTACAACTTCAACGTATCCTTTAAAGCCGTATTGGTTTATTTAAGGTTTTTTAATGAAACCACATTTAATTTGTGGTAGCATCTTTGACCATCGTGATAGTCGGGAATTCGCCCTTTCGAGTTATAACGACTTATTATTTTTAACCAAAACTATAATTCTATTTGCTCGTGTAATAAAACATATCTTGGTCTGTGTTAATCATCCTATATCGATAAAGTATTTCTAGTTTAATCGGTCGGATGAAATTTGCAATGGCTGGCGTCAGGGACGGGTTGAACAACGAGCATCCGCCATCATGACAGTAGGTCAGCTACGCCTCGCGCAAGAATAGACTATGGTTGTTTTAATATCCAACAATAAGACTTCCGAGAACAAACTTCATTGGTTTCAAACGTTTTTTTGGTGTTAGATCATTGAATGTGATCGATAATTCTCCGCTAGCTAGTCTACTTTAGACGATTACAGCCATGGCGGAGCTAGATCGGTGTTCATCGTCCATTCAGTAGTGAGGCTTTTTCGAGTGGTGCGGTTGGTAGTACTGTTCCCAAGCCACCATTTCCCTCTGTCGGAGACCGAAAGCAGATCCTCGTCCATGGTCAGCTGGTTGCCTACAGCTGCCTGCTCGTGAGCACTCGCTTCCTTCTTCCGTGGAACCTCCCAACCACCACTCCGTGAAAAGACTCCATTACCGAGAGCACGATAAAAGAAAATGGTCGCTTTCGTGTATCCAGGACAGTTTGTTGTAGAATAATACACCAAATTCCAGTTGACAAATTGCTCGACAGTACTGTTGCTATTGCTAGTTGAAGCCCTCTGCAGTGTTATTTGAGATTTGAAGCCGTCACAAGCAATAGCCTATGTCTCACGATGTAGCGTTACGTTTAGGGGCGGTGTAATGAACATAAAACCATTTTGTTGAAGCGATCTTTAATTCACAGGGGTGTAAAGGTTGGAAACTTACTGTACAAATGAAATAATGGCAGAAAACATAAACATACACTTGAAATTGAAATTGTTTTGAAATAAATTTATTTTCAAGTAAAATGTGGAATTGGAATATCATGTAGCAAAAGCCCCCCACACCATAATACGTAAAATGTGTTTTAAGTTTGGCTGATATATATGTTTGATGCATTTTGTATTGATAGAATACAACAATATAACAGATGAATGGAGATATGGAGACCACCACCCAACACCAAGGTTTGATTTAAAAAAAAAATTATTTTATTTTATATTTGGTATATCACATGTAAACCCATTTTATTATAATAAATAGTGTATTTTATACTACATATTTGCCACTTAAATAAGACTAATTTGTAATTAATTGTTTGTAAAATAGCCTCAAGATGTAGATAATTAATCAAATGCATTTATTAATTCAGATTCGGATAACATTTATTGCCATTTATGTTTACACATAATAATAATTTGTTGCGGCATTTCAGTGTGTGTGATCTATGATGACTAGTTTTCTTATTCTAGACCTCTTAAAATATTGAGCCAGAATTAGCAAATCAATGATTTCATTTTCTTGTCTCTACATTGTTAAAGTGTGGGTGCAGGAGGATCTTTTTAAACTTCTGGAATGCATGAAAGTGGCCCTGCCCCCGAAAGACCTGACCAAATACAAGACATCCGAGTCTCACCTTGACTGGCAGAAGGTGGCCTTCAACTCCTACACTGCAGAGATGTGCAAGCAAAAGTGGCAGGAGGTCTCCAAAGAGGCAAGCCATTTCCAGCAAGGATTATTCATGTGGATGTAGACATAACTAGTGTTACTGTTTGTTGGTTTTTCAACACTGTTTTCTGTTGATCATTGGTGGTGTGTGCTTGTCTGTCTTTTCCACAGATACGTAAGTTCCGGACTCTGACTGAACTGATTGTTGATGCCCAAGACTATATCAAGAACCCTTACAAGGGCAAGAAACTTAAGGTGACACTTTAGACAACAAGTCCTCACTTAAAAGACATTTAAAAAAATAATAACGTGACAAACTATACTTTCAATTGTATTATTGAGCCGTATTTTTCTCTTTGTGTTTTTTTTCCCCTTTTAAAACAAAAACAGAAGCATCCAGATTTTCCAAAAAAGCCATTGACGCCATACTTCCGCTTCTTCATGGAGAAGAGGGCCAAGTATGCAAAACTTCACCCAGAGATGAGCAACCTGGATCTCACAAAGATCCTCTCTAAGAAATACAGAGAGCTACCAGACAAAAAGAAGGTTAGATGAGTTTATCATAGGCAAACATGAGCCACATCACAACCTGGAGTTCAATCAATAGCTTTTCAAAATTGTCATATTCTTCCATGTTTGTTGTCTTGATAATGCAGAAAAAGTATGTGGAGGACTTTGTGAGGGACAAAGAGGTGTTTGTGGGGAGCATGCTGAAGTTCAGGTAAGATGAGACATTCAGAAGCACAGAACAGAAGTTCTGTTTACATAAGATTATGTGGTGAGCAAGGAACTGTGGTTAAACAATCTGAAATATAGAAAAGTAGCTGCCATTGGTCAATGAACTTAAAAAAAAAAAAAGTTGCTGGGTTTCAGTCACCATTTCAATGAGCCACACACTAGGTGGTACAATTCTATTCTGAGAAATGCTAGCTAATAAACGGGTGTTTCTGAACTGAATACAGAGAAGAGCACCCAGATCTTGTGGAGAGCATGACCAAGAAAGGCTCCAATGTACCAGAGAAGCCCAAGACGCCTCAGCAGCTGTGGTACACCCATGAAAAGAAGGCCTTTCTGAAAACACACCCAGACGTGAGTTGTGGCATTTCCAAAGCTCCGCCCACAGTATACTCACCGGGTATACTAGCTCTGATGCTTTCCGGTATCCTATTAATGTCTTTTATCATTTTAGGGAACCACTAAAGATATTAAAGACAGCCTGGGGAAGCAGTGGACCCTGTTGTCTGACAAAAAGCGACTCAAATGGATCGGCAAGTCCCTTGAGCTGAAAAAACAATATGAGGTGAGTTGGCAGCAAAACAAGCCTCTGTTCAAATGGACTGACTCAACCTCCACATGTAGCCTCACACGCATACACTGGCTTTGTTATTGGGGCTTTTCTTGTGACGGTTGCCCATTCTTTCCTTTGCTAATGTAGGAGACCATGCGAGAGTACATACAGCAACATCCAGAGCTCAATATGAACCAGGGCGATTACTCCAAGTCGACCCTCACCAAGGCTGAGCGACACTTGAAAGACAAGTCAGACGGACGACCAGATAAGCCGCCACCGTATGTTGCTTTTGTTAAAAAAAAAATAATAATGTCATGGAAGTCTTGCTGAGCGAGGTCTTTTTAAAATGAGTGCATTGCTGTTTACCCAAATGTCTCTGAAATTGGAGTTTACTGCTAGTTTGCATTGTGGTGCGACTGCATTTTATTTAGTGTCTTTGTGCCCTTCCAGTAATGGATACTCTATGTTCTGCGCGGAGCTGATGTCCAGCATGAAGGACGTCCCCAGCACAGAGCGCATGGTCATGTGCAGCCAGCGCTGGAAATTGCTAAAACAGAACGAGAAGGACGCCTACCAGAAACGCTGTGAGCAGGTAAATAAAAAACCTCCCTTTTAAAGCCACCTTTGTTATGCTTATATTCCAACATAACATCTTGTATAAATAATTCTCGTTTGTTTTTTTTTCTTTATTCCAGAGAAAGAAGGAATACGAAATCGAGATGAACCGGTTTCTCTGTGTAAGTCATCTACGGTACTATTTCTACACATGAATACACTAGAGATTTCAGCCTTCTTCTTTTTTTTAATTATTTGTTTATACAATTATTTCAATTGGCTTTGAGAGAAACATTTCGTCAGAGCTGCTCTTCCTCGTGTAACCACGTACAGCTGTGACCGTTCAGCGTTCAGACACAGAGGAGTCTTAATCCCACATAGCTCTCGCTGATGTCAGAGAAACACCCTCTATCTGGTTCAGTGAGCTCGTTCTGGGCGTAGTGTGTGTGTGTGTACCTACCATGTTGCTTACTATGCCATGTGTTGTGTGCAAATGTGTAGAGTTTGTCTGTGGAGGAACAGCAGCGGGTTCTGGCAGAGCAGAAGATGATTGGCTTTAAGAAAGGAAGCACTCCCAGCAATCCTGCCCCCACAAAGAAAACCCCCAAATCCAAGGTAAAAGAATAACCACTGCTTTAAAGGCTCTCTGAGATATCTACTTGATTGATTCAATGTACAAGGTTTCATACTTTAATACACTATATATTATATTCAACCATATTACTGCATGACTTTTAATTGATTTCCTAAAGCGTAGATTATTTGATCTCTTCATATTAAATCATTTTAGCTTGATCATTAAAACAACATTAGCTGTGTATCTGAGGTATATGGAGTTATTTTAGCTTTGTAGTCAACAAAACCCCAATGATGCGCTGTGTCCTGTAGGCCAGTCCAGAGAAGCCCAAAAGGCCCATTTCAGCCATGTTCATCTTTTCCGAGGAGAAGCGCCCGAAACTGCAGCAAGAACGGCCAGACCTGTCGGATAGTGAGCTCACCAGACTGCTGGCCCGCATGTGGAATGAACTGTCTGATAAGAAAAAGGTAAAATACTCTGGATAGATGAATAGATACTAATGGAGGACCGCTCTAGAAACAGCATTGTTAAAGATGGCAATGGTTCTCTTATGTGTATAAATTGAATAATCATGGTTAGCAACTATGTCTGATCCAGGAACAAGCCTATATTGTCTTCTCATTCAGATAAAAGCACTTAACCATGTATGGGGAGGTTACAATATGCCTCTTGTTTTAGTTTAGAATGTATCTCTGGGCTTTGCAGCATTAAATTTGTTTTTCATTTAGACTATGGCTAAAAATAAACGACTTCCATCATCTAACAATTTTTTCTTTTTGTGGCGGCCATTTAGGAGAAATACAAGCGCCTGGAGGTAGTCCTGAAGGCGGAGTCTTTGAAGAAGGAAAAGGAGGACCGCGGCCACCTGCCCGACCCACCCAAGACCGCTCAGGACATCTGGCAACAGAGTGTCATCGGAGACTACCTGGCCAGGTTTAAGGTATGCACGGGGCTCTTAGCCACTGGAAACCCTGGGGAAACGCACTCCTTCCACACCCACAACAAAGACGGTTGGCAACGGTTGCCATAGTTGCTATTGATTAGAATTCAACCATTGTTATTGCTTGTAGTAAGAAGTGTAGGTGATGTAGCAGGACAGTGTTCAGTCTGTACTACACACCCAACATGGTGCTAGTTTTATTAAGGAACTCATGACCACAGGCGTGTATAACGTAAACCAATGACCTGCAGAACGACCGCCCGAAGGCCCAGAAAGCAATGGAAGGCACGTGGAACTCCATGGAGAAGAAGGAGAAGATCGTGTGGATCAAGAAGGCAGCGGAGGACCAAAAGAGATATGAAGTAAGGGCTGTAGAGTTGGCCTCCAGATGTGCTCTCCTCAAACTCTGTAGACCAAATAATGGAGCTCATGCTTCTTCCTCTTCCCCAACAGCGAGAACTCTGTGAGATGCGTTCGCCCGTTACCACGGCCATCGCCTCAGGGAAGAAGATGAAGTTTGATGGCGAACCCAAGAAACCTCCTTCGTGAGTTTCCCACATCCGAACAGTTTTCTTTTGTTATACAACCGCACCCCTTTTTGTTAACGTATATTGGTTGCTTTTGGCCCCCCCGTAGAAACGGATACCAGAAGTTCTCTCAGGAGATGCTGTCCAATGGAGAGCTGAACCACCTCCCCATGAAGGAGCGCATGGCAGAGATCGGAGGGCGCTGGCAGAGGCTGCCTCAGAAGGAGAAGGATCTCTACAAGAAGATTGCAGAGGAGAAGCAGAGGCAGTATAAAGGGTTGCTGGAGCAGTGGCTGGCGGTGAGAAGTCACTGTTTGGCTCTTCCTTCGGGATTAATAAAGTTTTTGGTTTGTTTTGAAAACTTGTTGCGCTAGAATACATTGCAGTTCATTATACACTATAGGCCAGGGGTGCCCAATACGTCGATCGCGGTCGAAGGCCATGCTGGTAGCTCGCTTGCATAAAAAAAAAAAAAAAACATTAATTAAAAAAAACAAAAAACATCCTTTAATAGCTTATCAGAATTTGTTACATTAAGTTACCGACTCATTTATGGTCCAACAGAATCCGCTTAGGACTACTGTAGGCCTACATTGTGTAAAACTAAATATTTATTTAGAGTAGTTAATGTGTAGATAGATTTGATTGTTTGTGTGTTTTATTAGTTGTTCTTTGTAGTGTTGTTTGTTGAGTTTTGTAAAAGGCCTTCCTTGAGGCAGCAGACACGTTGTTTTCGGGACTTTAAAACCAACCTGAAATAGGTATCCGCTATCAAAGCCGTTCAGTTATCCAGAAGCACTGTTACATGATGATGCATGGTATTTAAAATAAAAAAAATAGAAACTTTATTAATTAACAACACATGTTACACTTTAGTGTTGAAACGGTGTCAGAATTAATATCCTGCATAGTTAATATTACTATTATTACTGTAATATTGATTGAGAATTGCCTATGAGACCAAAATGACATGATAAATAGTAATAACAGTAAATTGCAATAGTCTCACCTTGGCAGGGAAGCCAAAGAGTTAATTTTTGGCCCTTAGACATTTTTTTAATTGTGTAAAAATCACTGAAGCACTTTGAGATTATCTGCATGAAAAGCGCTATATAAATGCAATTTATTATTATTATTATTAATAATAAAATAAACAATCAGGATCCATGCAGTAGCCTAATGAATTTATTATAGTTAATGTATCACAATAATTTGTGGCACGATACTTGATCCCATGCCAAGTAGGTACTGCAATAATTGAATGAACGAGAAGGAAACTAAAACCCTAACCTCGCTGTCATCCCTCCACAGAGCCTGTCCTCACAAGAAAGACACATCTACAAAGAATATAATTCACAGGTAAGTTTGTGCGCTCGGTCTGCTGGTCATCTGGCCTTCGGTGTCTACCGCGTCGAGGCCGGGTTGTTTGGTCGTTGTTTGGTCGCCGTCATGCTGCCGTATGTTTTACGACCATGTTCTTGTCTCCCTCGTCACCTCAGAAGAGAAAGAGTACAGCGAAGCCCGGAGGAACTAACGCCAAAGTCAAAGCAAAGGCGAAGAAGGAGGTGAGTCTCGGATCCCTCGCGTTCGCCGGTGTCCAGGTTTCACTGTATGCTTTGTGAACCCCAATCTTTCAGTTATACCCCTTTTACCTCCCTGCAGTTAGTGGGCATTCTTGTAGTTTCAGCCAGAATGAAACCGAAGTTGTACTCTCTCCGTAGGAATCTGAGGAGGAGGAGGAAGAAGATGAGGATGAAGAAGAGCCGGAGAAGGCTTCTTCTGAGGCAGATTCATCCAGTGAGGAGGATGAGGATGATGATGATGATGACGACGACGACGATGATGATGATGATGTGAGTAGAGTTTATTTTGCTTTTATTTATTTATTTATTTTGGATCATTTCTGCTTTCGTTTACCGTTTCCAGCGTTTACCGTTTTTCGTTTCGTTTATGATCATCCCTTTTTATTTTTGCGAAAATAAGTTGGGATGAATGACGAATGATTACTTCAAACATTCCAGATTTACATTGAATCAAAACACCCATGGCAATTATTAAAAATGATGCAACATAGACTCTTAACTTTGTGTTGAATTGTTGTTTGCCAGAATGAGGAAGAGGAAGACGACGAGGCAGAAGATAAAGAAAACAAGTCGGAAGAGAGCAGCAGTAACTCGAGTTCTGCAGAATCATCAGACTCTGACACTGACTGACACGGGCCCACTGTGTCCCGAGAGAGACTGAGCTGAGCCCAGCCAATAGTCCAGGGAGCTCTGCCACTGTGCCAACCCTGCTCTCCTCGCACCACCAGAGGGAGCTCCTGTGTCACCTCATACGATTTCTCACACACCCACTTTGTGCTTTTTCTCGGAGGGAACCGACTCCAAATTCCGATGTTATTCTCGACCAGTTCCAATGGGAACTCTCCCAGCTTTCGGTTGATGTCATCTCTATTTCTGTTAAGTTTTCATCTGGAATACAGCTGGGTAAGGGGGTTTTATTGCCTACGCAGAGTCATTTCCCGCCCATATCTTTTTTCTTTTTCTTCCCCCCAACAAGGTAAAACCGCTTCTTATTTGAAGTGATGAGCAGGATTTATGAGCCAAAGACCATATTCATATGGTGTATTGGTTTTTGTGTGTGTGTGTGTGAGAGTGGTTGGACAGGTTAGCTGTACTGGGGAGTGAGATGTATCGG
>OMPB01044300.1:12312-28034 GCA_900312615.1 Stylephorus chordatus | reverse complement strand
ATTTAAATGGACATGAAAAAAATATTAAGCGCATTGACAAAAAGAAAAAAGAAAGTGAAAATCATCTTATAAATCCTTAAATGATTTCTGTGTTGATTAATTTAACGATTCTTTTCAATTCGTGTATGACGTGACGCCGAGTAGCCTAATAGGCCTACTTGAGCTTATCACTCTATTGCTTATTTTTCTTGCGTATCTGTGCGTATAGTGCGTTCAAACCGTTGTCAGAAATGCGTTTTTTTTTTGTTGTTTTTTTCTTCCCCCTGATGTCGCTTATGTGCATAATCGGCCAGTGCATGTTACGTTAATAGTTATGATACAACTGAATAATAACAAATGTTTTTTTAGGTTGGTCCTCGAACATGATTAATTGTGCATTTTACTGTTTTAATTTGACCTTAAGTGCCTTGCTGCCACCAAATGGTTTGCCTAACGACACTATTTCTACTATAAACAGGCATAAAAGTTGAACCATAAAATGTACCAAGCCAACACCTGCAGGCCAGACGATAGACAGTGTAAATATTATTAGTGTAGCTGCAGACCTGGAAAAATATATGCACTTCAAATCAAAACAGCTATTTTTACTATGAGTTTCACTGTCCGGATTTATTACAAATGCAGTTTTAAATAAAGATTTGACTGCTTTCCCCATGTGTTGTCGCCAGATGTCTACGCTAGTGTAGGCCGAGTTTTAGTTTTTAGTTTTATATTTTTTATTATTAGTAATCAATGAAAGAGAATCGATATTTTGGGGTTTATCGCCCAGTTAGATTGAAATAAATAAATAAATGTATTAATTTGTCAAATAAATTAATTGACTTGCCTACATGCGGCACACAATTAGACATAGGTTGGGTTCGTCATTGGATAGGCTACACCGATAAAGACAATTTTCCAGTCACATGTTTATCGTTATTTACAAAACTAGAACCATTATTTGAAATCGATTTCTATTCGGGATAAAGGAGTAATTACATATTTAATCCACGAGGTGGCGGTTAAACACTGAGAATTGATGCACAAGATTCAGATAATCATAATAACCTGCCGTTCTCTGCTGCAGTCTCTACCGCCTGTTAACGAGGTTATACATTTATATTACATTCACATTCTCTTAGTCTAAAACTAACCACAGACTAGCCCGTGTTTTTTTTTTTTGGGAGAATGATTTTATTAGTTTGAATCATTTTTAGTCAGCGTTTAAATCACACAATTCATTGCGTCTATATCAAAATCAATAATTGAACTACAAAATATGTAGCCAATAGCTTCTGAAATGCTTTAGTGAAAATGTTAAGCCCTGAATATGTACCCTTTGTACCCATTTTTTTTTAAATAAAAGTAAATAAATATAATAGCCTCCTTTTAATTCCAAGACAAGTGACACTTGGAATATATTTGTAAATGCTATCCTACAACAATCATTAAATACTCAAAAGATGTTAAAGAAGAAGGTTCCTTTATTAATCCACACATTATTTAGTCTAGTCAAGCATGCAGGAAGTGGTGACAACACAACACATGCATGCAGGGAGGGTGTCTGCAGGAATGAGTCCTCTGCGTTTGATCTGTCCTCCTGCTGTCGCTCTTCCAGGAGCAGCGGGCGGCCTCTTCTTCCAGCGGCGCCCCCAGGACCATCTCCAGATCTGTTACCCCGTCGTGGTCAGGGACACGACAGTGTTCTTTAGATGTTTTTTAGATTCTGAGCACCAACAGGTCTGGGGGAGAACATGCAGATTCCGCCCAGTGCCAAAAGTGCACCAGGCAGGAGTCGAACCCAGGACCTTCTTGCTGTGAGGCAGCAGTGAAAGCCACTGAGCCATCTGGATGAATCATCTCAGATGAATTCACCTCCATATAACTAGGAGTTAGCATAGGGTCTGTCGACTACGTTGAAGCTAGACTATCTGTCGCATTTAAGGCAACAGTTAACGTTACTAAGATGTGAAGAGAGTCCACTGTGCTTTACAGGGTTCGTCCTTTAACACTAGGAGTCCAGGATGTCTGGAGGGGGGTTACGCAGTTGGGTACCAACGGTACATGTGAGAATTATGGATGTATTATAAGAATGGGTTAAAGGAAGGATATTTAAGTGGAGGTTGTTTAAGCTACAAGGCCACCCACTAACAAAGTGCGAGGAAGGTTTTCTGCCCGAATAAGGGATGTTGGTTCTACGCCTCGCCGCTAAAAAATCCATAGGGGCGTTAACATTACGGCCTAAAACTACTCCAAAGGCTGACATTATAGGATTTGCTTGCATTTTTTCGTTGGGATATGCATTTGTAAAATGTGATAGTATGGTAAGAAAACAGCTTTGAAGCCTGTCAAAAAAGGATGAAAGCCTGTAGCATTTGCTAGCATAGCACTTGAACATTGGGTCTGCAGATTCAGGAACGTTTACGTTTGGGACCAATGAACAGAAGCAGCATCAATCGTGGAAACTGATCTTTATGCAGATCGGTCCGTTAATCACAAGGTCCAGAACACCCCAAAACCCCGGCCATCTTTACAGGGTTTTGTGGGCGTGTCTAGATGGAGGGTTTGGGGTGTCGTAGCATTCCAGCTGCAGAAGCTGAGCACGCTGCTGTTTACACTGTAGATGAACATGCTGATCCTGAGTCAGCATTGTCAGCCGTTAGACGCTTTCCATTTATTTATGAAAATATCTTTCAGCTCGAGTTTGCGTGTCATTTGGTATGACCTTACGAGGTTTACAGCGGCAGACGGTGCGCGTGCACATCAGGGGGTGCTCCGCTTCACCAGGGGTGCTCTGCTGCATCAGGCGGTGCTCCGCTGAAGGGTTCTCAGCGGGGGAGGGGGCGATGGGTGGGGCACTGGGAAAGGGGTTTGAGAGGCAGAGGTCTTGTCCACTGTATCACTAAGAAATGCTAATGTTTACACACGCGGCAGCACATCCATTGAAATGAGACGCGGAACAACGGAAGCGTCTTCTTGAATTACTGAACTTTATTGACCACAGAGCATTAGGACAGGCGGGGCTCTGACCCCGGACCTCTGAAGGACTGTGAGCGTGCGTGTGTGCGTGCATGTGTGTGCATGTGACGCTGTGTGTGTGTGAGTGGGTGTCAGTAATGCCCGGCTGACCGATGCCCTTTCATTATTGCACTGCTTGCTGCAGCTCCCACAGTAGTGCAACAGAGAAAGAGTGTCGAGCAGGGAGCCGACCACCTACTTCCGCCCAGCCCCCCCTGGTGGACAACGTGCGGAATTGTTATTCAATACGAACGCAACACTGATAAACATTTTTATTCGAAACAATGATTTGGACGTGAAGCTGCTTAAGATTTTAAAATAAATTTCTCTCAAACAATAACTACAACAATGAGAGAGAAAAACTATAAAATACTATAAAAAAGTTTTACAAAATACAAACGGTTACATTCAACTGTGATATTATTACATGTGACAAATATACTTGATTGATTGATTGGTTGATTGATTGGTTATAAAAGACTATGTACAAAAGGCTGACACAGCTTCATATCTCCATTCACCCTATAAGGCTAACTGGGCTCAAACCAGAACATGTGAACCATAGCATTTATTTATCATTATTTAATATTATTGGCTGTGTTTTTCGTTGTATCTTTAATATTTATTCACATTCACTCACTTGAGGATATAGCATACACAAAAAAACAGACTCCACGGATTTAATATTTTAAGAATCCATATAAAAAGTTGTTAATGAAGAATTTGAATTAGGAATTCTGAATTCAACATTTGATTATAAACCTGAAAAACTTTATAAAGGGGGTTCAGCTCTGAGAAGGTATCCATCTTCTCAATATGTTCCCTATGTGCAACTGAAAATAAAATAGCATATTGAACCAAAAATATATATACATACATACATACATATTAAAACATAACATATTTTACTAGGCCTGTTCAATAATTCTGATTTAATCATAAGCATTCATAATCATAAGCAACATAAACAGACATAAGCACAAAATGTAAAGGAAACTTACAATGACACTCAGTCACTTTACCATCACTCTGCTTTTAACTACTCAAACAAAGTAAAGAAAAGATTAACATGGTGGACATGTTTGTAACCTTGATGGGTTTTAAAATAATACATTCAATCCAGGCTTATTTCTAATACTTAATCATTACAGTAAAGCTAAGAATATCAGTTGTCCAATACAATCATTTCTGAAATAAAAATAAATGGTGAATTATAAGTTGTTGTTTTTTTTGTTTTGTTTTTGAGCATGACACATGTCATGCTAATGTAATGTCTTTACACGCAGCAGAAGAAATTTCAAGCAATTTGAAGTTTTACATTTATAGAAGAAATGGCAGTTGAACAGTGAACCGGAAGACATCCCTCAAAGTCGAGACCCTATAAGCAATATTGCACTACTCCGTTAACACCAATGAAAGCAGAGGCAATACTGATAGGGTCTCGTCTACAAGGTAGTGTGGACACTTCTTATGGCAGAAACCACATGCGAGTAGGCCTACGCCAATAGGTCCATTGGCGATGCATTTACAAACACGGAAAGAAACATACCTTGGAATTTCAGAGATAACGAAAACCATCCAAATTCACTGCATGTCTCTCCTCGATCGTCTCCTCGTCACGTGGCGAGTTTTGCTGACGTCGTGAGAATTCCAAACCGAGCGCAGCCTGCTGGTGGGATATGGCACGTGCACGTCCCCTCAAGTGCTCTTACCCCACGTCCCACCATATTCAGTCTTACCCCACGTCCCACCCTACTCATTTATAAAATATGACTAAATGCAATTCGCTTCGACTTTCTAAACAACGACAGAAGACTTCACAGCCATGGTTAAACTGCACAAATACCGCCCCCTCTCCAATTGATCGGCCGAGCCATTTTCATAGTACGCACGTATAGATAAACCCTACATTAGCCAACCACACAACAAACTAGCCCTTTGTACACCAACCAATCTGTTTTAAGAAGCATAGAGCAAAATAATATACCGCGAGTAATGTACTGCAATCAAGTAGTTAACTGACGTTGGTGACGACACTAAAGAAACATTTCCTTAGGTTACACATGTATGTAATAAAGACACACACGCACACGCACACTATGATTTAATTGCCAGGTTGTGCAGAACATTCCTGAATTAATATATAGGCCTACTCTTCACTTAATCTTAGAATGAGTAAATATTGGGCTATTTTAAAAGCACAATATATTTTGTATTTTACTAAATTTGTGTTATCTGGACCGACTATAATAATATAATTGTGTATATGTGTGCTAGTTTTAAATAAATTCCAATGGATTCAGCGTAGTCCAGTTTTCTAATAAAATGTCCCCACGGTCCGGTAGGCAGGCAGGCCTACCATGAAAATCCCATTTTTCTTTCTTTGGGGGCGAACGGCTGCAGCTCCACGCTGTTTTATTTAGAAGACAATAGGCCTACATGCTAACTTTAAGGCATCGTTTATTAGTTAGTTTACACATTCATAATATAATTCAAATGGGGATTTTACTCTTCACTATTTCACGTGTTATTATTGTATAGTCTCGAGTGTACATATAGTGACGCCCCAAGGTATAGCACATAGGTCCCTCCCCCATGCATTTTCCCCATAGGTTGAATTTCATAGGCTAGGCCCTGTTCCTCTGGTATTTGCCTGCTAGCGCTGTGAGCCAACAGGCTTGTACTCGCTGTTGAATTAGCACAAAAAAGCGCCCCATTCCCTTCATGTTCTTCTTTTAACTTGAGGCCTTCCTCATCTGTGAACTTGCTACGTTCTGGCATACAGGGCTTTCGGCCTGGCTATTTCCACATACGCGGTGGCACCGGCGGAAGCTACTCGTGCAACACATTAGGTTCGGTAGAGTCGACGCTGCGATGGCCTGCTACCGAACAGAACACACGCCGCCTGGACCGTGTGGTAGTCGGTAGGCCACCTGAAGGGCAGGAGGGCGAAGATACGTAAAGAACTACGAAACAGTGACCCAGGACGAGAAGTAGACAACCTCCAGTCCGCACGCACGCACACACACACACACGCACACACACAAACTCAACGCATTCCTTACGAGAAGCCCCATCCCCCAACGGCCAGCCACAAATAGGAAATGTACCCCCCTTCTCACGCGCACAGATCTTCCAGACCTCTCTAAATCTGGAAGATCTGAAGAGGAAACGCCTTCAAAGTCGACACGGTCCTTAAAACGAGGTTGTAGTCAAGGAAGGCATTCCGAAGTTATATTATGCTGGGAGCATTAACGTAAATGATGAAACCCTAAACGCGTTCTCATCTGTAATTCTGGCTAGCCTTTATACATTAACATCAAATGGGAAACATAGGCCCAACGGACAATGTTAAATAAACATATATATGTTTTTTTTAAATGGAAAGCAATATAAAAAAAGTCCACTGGAATGGCTAATTTGAACATGTGAAGGATTTATTTATTTTTTTGGTTGACATTACGTTATTTTCAAAATCCAGATTGTACTGTTTGTATTCTAAACCAATCTCACGACAAAGGATGGCATTTAAAAGACGATAGAGGGAAAATGGTCGTGGTTGCACCAACAACCACAGCAAATTCCTAAAGAATTTCTGATTCTTAAATATAATATAAATATCAGATGCTCAATTGAGGGGCTGCTATTTGTAACCTAAAACAAATTTAACTCAGCAAACTAAAATACCCTTTGAATGGATTTATTAAATCCACATAAAGTGAAGGCTAATGGATAGGAGACCATTGCCTAAAAACTGTGACATGTTAGGAAACTGACTTAAAATAGTTACCTAACCTGACACGTGGTTTTTAAATGCAAACGAAGATGTTTCCTTAACTCCTGTGAACAGAATGTTCTTTTTCAGAGGCGTGGTCTAAGAGGGATGATATACCACACACACACACACACACACACACACACACACACGCACGCACGCACGCACACACACACACACACACACACACGTATATATGTGTATGTATGTATGTATATATATATTCAGATCAGTATCGACGGAGGCCGGATGCTATGACAATACAATTGCACTGCTTTGGCGGATGGAACAGTAGTGCAACACCGTCAGAGCAGCTGACCTCGGCGCTTTCATTCAGAAGGACTCATGCACTCGCCACGCCAAGACACACACCAATTGCAACGTTGCAAACATCAGAACATTTACATACAGTTCATTCCGTCACATATTTGAATAGTCAAAAAAAGTTAAATAGGCCGAAAACCATAAAGCGTCCTCGTTGACAAATACCGATATAGGCTTTTGTAGCGATGATAAGCCAATTAGTGAAACATAGGATTTTTGTCAGATTCTAAAGGATTTGGGAGTCCAGAGAGTTGGAAGAGGGGATGCGTTGTGTTTTTTGACAGCCAATGCCCTTTTAATATTGCACTGCTCGTGTGATTTCACAGTAGTACAACAGAAAAAGAGCTTTGGATGACATGCGCTCTTTTATGCACAACGGAAATCCACGCCGTCAAAGGGCCCCACTAAACTTACTTGACAGTGAAGGCGTCCGTGTGATGTTCGAGCCTTATAGGCCTACTTTTTAGGGGAAAACAATCTCGGCAACAATAGCATCTTTTGATTCTACACATGAGACAAACTACCGTGAACAAGCGACTAATGCCTACACTGTTGACCGTATATAGGATTGTTTAGGCCTCGTTCGGTTTGCACGTTAAGGGACAATCTAGTATCTATAAAGCAAACACACGAAAGCCTACACGAAATTGTACGAATAAATATCTAAGAAAACCTGATTTAGACTACTTGGTGCAAGACATCAGTATACATTCAACAATAAAAGAAAAACAATGTTAAATTTGAATTATTAGGCTATATATATTTTTCGCCGGTGTTTAGAAAATAGATATTTGTAATAAAAGCTTAAAGTTAACATGTATTACATTAAGTCCTTATCCAAAATATGAATAAAATAATCCACCACGGATTTTCACAGCCTGCAAAAACTAGGCTACGAACACGACATAGCCTAGACTAGAGGAAACGAGGGAGGAGAGAACGTATATAGGGCAAAGAGCACATTCCGCGATACAATACCAGAAACCTTCATGTAATACGTACTATTCTTGTCCCTTTGCCCAAAGTGGCAATTTGAAACCCCTCGTTTTAAATAAGAAGGGGCGTGGGATGTTATTCTCAGTTCAAACTAGTTTTTAAATTCACCACATTGCCTGCAGCCAAAATGATCAATTTGCTTGCAAATACTTGAACGGGTGCTGTTAAGATAAATAAACCTGTTCTGTCTATAGGCCTATGCAAAATATTTCTAAACGAAATGACTAAAGTTCTTCATGTGCTCATCCAGAAAGCAGCCATGGACATTAATTCTGAGACCACAGTGGACTTTTAACAATATGCTTTTCCAATACCGAACATTCTCAACTTTGATAATGTCAAACAAAAGACAGATGTCTTCCCGACATGCTGGACTTCTCTATCATATGCTCTTAAGAGGAGAACATGCAGCAACTAGAAGCGAAATATGCCTTGGAAAACACTAATTGAATGCACTAAAGTTTTTGTAGATTGTAGCCTACATCCACAGCAAGCATTAGCATATAAAGACAAAACGTTTGTCTTGTTTTATTTTAATTTCATGCCAATTTAAACGTAGACCTCTGATATGTCACCAGATGTGTCACAATTGTCCGCATAAATAGTCTAATTATTAAAAAACATGCAGCATGTGCATCTTGCTGTCAATCATGGAGGTCCGACCAACCACGTCTCCTTATGGCACACACACGCGCGCGCGCGCGCGCGCTGAAACATCGACCATACACACGCACACCATAGCTATACATTTTAAACAGATAGAGCCAAGCGCTTATGTTCCTGCCCATCCAATATAACCCACCGACATATGTATCACCGCCATCTCTCGCCATCTCGTCCCACACTGTTTCATTCGCAAGAGCCCCCTCCCTAATGGTACCTGGCCGACGGAGGGACAAGCCACAGAAGACTGAGAAGAACAAAATGTAGTAAAGTTGGATACTTTGATGGTAAATAACGTCCTGAATGTTTCCATTTATTTCCTGTGGTAGACATCCATTTCGGCGAATAAAAAAAAACAGTTTTGTTAGACGTGTTTTCCCGTTTTATATGCGTTGTCTATACGTAAAACGCTATTTCGTCCATAGGAAACCACACGGTCTGGTGGCTCCGGACTCCATCTTTGACTAGTTGACATTCAGCTCTGGCTGAGACAAATTCCTTATTTGCATTGGAGCCTCTCATTGGCCCGTTTCAGTACTTGACTGTTACCTCATTGGTGGAAATTTCATCTCAGCACCTTCTGGATTGGTTGCGTACCAAGGGAACGTCTTTGTATAGTTTGATTTTAACAATGAACACACAAATTCTTTCTTCCATTCACAAATTTGTAATTACCCGCCCAGAGGATAGCTGATTGTGTCGTGATTTGCGGTAACTACATAAATAATTGGAGATAGGCTATGGTTTATTTGGTCATAAACATGTGGCCCAAGCCAATAATAATGAATTTGAGAAAGTATACTCAGTTTTCTCAAATTCAAGACGAATCGGGAATTTATGTTAAGCAGGTAAAGTAAATATTACAAACACAAGCTTTGAACTAAGGGTATAACAAACTGTTTCTAAAGTATTTGCATTAAGCAGTTCACAAGCTTTAGTGGTCTGTGTTTCAAATTGAATGTCAGTTGTAAAGTCGCACTATATCAGGTAGGCTATTTTATTTATTTATTTATTTTTAATTTTGCATTAGTGAAAATTATCTTAAGAGTTTACTTTCGGAAGGTCAGTTGGAACTGCGTGAGTGCTATAGGTTGAAATAACTGCTCAACAGTGGTACTAGAGTAGTCGGGGCGGGAATAGGTTAAAGGCTACGGGGCTCACTCGAGGCGCTCAGGTCGATGCTTGGAGGAGGGCAGCGGGCTGTGAAATCTGGCATTCCTGGCCAATGGAGCCGAAATAATGGCATTGTCCCGCGGAAAATCACCCGCCTTTCGCTACCGTGCCCCCCTGTTCTATGGGCGAGCTGATTGTGCAGCTTATCTGCGGAGCGCGTTTGATGTCGCGCAGAGTAAATTCCAAATGCGTCGAGAGCAGGGAGAGAGGGGGTACCTTCACCAGCGCCCCTCTGCACTTCCTCTCTTCTATCTTTCTCCCATGTCGCCTCCACTTCCACCTTTTGGAACCCTTCGTCACGTGTACAGCTATAGATCCTACCTTCCCATCTAGTCGTTTCCCCCCTTCCAAGAGTAGTTGAAACCTGTCCTACTATGACGTGCTCGACATGCTATGTAAAGAATGCGCGGCCATGGGCTCAAAACGGAGCTTGTGTATTGTAGACCCCGTTTGCACGTGCCCGGTAGTGGTACCGAGCACAGCGGGAGGCGGAGCTGGATCGAGTTGGGAGTCCGGGTGTGTGTGTGTGTGTGTGGGCTATAGAAAGCCGCTGTCACAAGTTAGTTTTGATGGCTGTTTAATTTGATAGGTTTTACACTGCGGTGGATCCTCCTTTGTTAAGCAAAATTATTACCTAGATTAAAATAAATTAAGAAACAAGGTTATTTTTGTAGCTCTGCTGGTGGCTATATGCATTCATCAGCGTAGCCTACTATGGCTGGGGTCAAGCCTGGTTTTGTTTAACGTCGTTAGTCGTCGTAGTTAATGTTTGCAACTATTTTGTGCAATCGGTTGCATAGAACAAAGGGCGACCTAGAGATATGTCGCAACGATCCTGGAAAAAAAACACAACATAATCAGGTTAAACAAATTCACTGCGTACTCTGAAGGATAGGGAGTTTGGAAATCATTTATCTTAATTCTGCTCAAGTCCCCAGGCCGGTATATTGAAGGTAGTTCATAGCTCTAATAGGTGTCAGTGATTAAACTCTCTGCATATGGGCATTTAGAATAACAGATTAGAGACGGGTTTTGATACGCATGGTTCTAATAAAAAAAGGTGTCCAATGCATCTTCCAATAATCACATTCGATTCCATCCACTTGACGTGTTTAATAACACCTTCCTCACATTTGTTTTGCATAACCTGTCCACGCAAATACCACTTTTCATATGCTATAGAGTTACCCGTTTGTCTCATATTTGAATGTTTTGCCTCAAGTCAATTCCCCTCAGTTTTGTCCTACATAGATCCCGCCTTTCAGAAGAAAAAGAAATCAACCATGTTGAGTGTCAGGCGCCAACGTGTCATATTGTGCCTCCGAGCCAATGGAAATTCAAAGAATTCAGGCAGACACTTTACGTGCGTCCAATGCAGATCACGTGACGTGACATAGCCTACACCAAACATAAGCAAACCGGCACACCTCTTGTGCTCAGAAAACTGCCAACACGGGCTACATATATCTTGTCTTATTATCTTATCTTATATTAAACGTACGCTCAAACCACGAAGTAGGCTATCATAGGTCCAAAAAATTTACTGCGACGGATGGAGAGATTGTTATGTAAAAAATATAAAGACAAATGTAAACTGTACAGTAGGCCTACTTACTTTACACACACTTCTGGAGGGCTGTGGCATGTAAAAGGGCCTATTGCAAAAAAGTTATGAATCACTTTGTAATAAACTGAACCGTTATGTTCTGAGTAGTTTTTATAAGGGTGTTGATCCATCAAATATGATTTTGTTGAAGATATACACATTTTAACATTCATTTAATTAGCTTTGGAAAAACAATGCAACATTTTTAAGCAGGCTGTAGATTTATTAATCTACAAGAAGTATAAGAAAATATGAAAAGAGTGAAATACAAAAACAACAACATTATTTTCCCATAAATAACTTTAAATATCAGAAGAAAAGCATTAGCAGTGCATGAATGTAACCAAACAAGGAAGTTATATACTGGAGCCAGGCTAATGTTTAAAATGTACTCTTTAACCTGTAGCTTAATCTCCACAGAGGTAAAAGGTTTAAAGGTAATCGACTTTTATCCTTAGATTTCCACTAGTATTTCCCTCTGCTTTTAAAGACATTCACAAGCCAAACTAAATGATTTCGTTTAAATATGGACGTGATAGCAAATTCAAAACAGAGAATTGGAATTTAAAATTGTATTCATTTGTCGTGGTTCATCTTGAAGTGGTAATTTGTTCAAATTAATTTTCTGAAGACACGTAGTTTTGTCCATTGCTTTGATCACTTATTTTTTGTTGGTGTAAAATCAATGTTCTTCAGACATTTGCATATTCAACGTAGACTTGAAAAACCAATTAAATCCTATAAAAAATATTTAAAAAAGTGAAAATTATAGATTTCATAATGCAGTGAATAACAATCTTAATTGTATTGCATTGTTGTGACTTCAGTGCTGTTCTTCCCTAGTCAAGAACCATGTCAAATAAAAAATGAATTGCATGCACCTGAATCCGAACTATTCGATTTTAATCCAGTTGAAAAAACAGAGACTGGACACAAAGCTTCTCTAGTCACCATGGAGACGCATCCGAAATATGCACAAGCTGCAGGTTGCATCACATTTGTTGTAAACATGGCCCCACCTACTATATGTCTCCTGCAAGATTCCAGGAGAGAGAGTGAACCAGGACCCTATAACGGGCGATCAAAGCATGAGGGCCCATCAAGGTTTAGGTCAAAGAATTTACTTTAACTGTCTACTTGGGAACATAAAGACTAGAATAATCCACCTTGCCAGGATCACTTGTCAGTGATTCCACAAGCACACCTTATTGGCACCTAGTTCAATCCTAATGTGAATGTTAATGTTGGGTATTGTCAAAAATGAAGTTAAGTGAGTTTGTATGAGATCAATTATGATCAAACTAAACGTAGTGGTTACAATGGATCATAGACACATGCATCCATGTGCATGCATGCGCTCTCACACACACACACACACACACACACACACACACACACACACACACACACACACACACACACACACACACACACACACAACGTGTGTGTGTCTAGTATTTATTTCATGATATGAGATCACACAGCTCACAATTTCAAAGAAACAATGTAGAGATTTGCCAGAGGATAGCAGGGTGGTGATGGAATATGACACAATAACTATATAGAAAGATTCCTTTCAGTTATGAGATATACAAGTGAAGCATTCCAGACAATTACAATATGCTTTGAATCCAAAACGACTTTCAGATCAGCTTGAAGAAAGTGGATTTCTACTTTGTTTAATGTGTCGGGCCCTTTTGATCTGCGACAAAGCTGTTGAAAATTCCCCCTAACAAAATCAACACCACTTCTGCAGCACGGCAGACAGATTAACCCAATGAGCTCGCAAGTTATACAACAACGATAAACCGATGCATGCACACTCTGCTCAGCCACCACGAGCATAAATCAAAGTAGAACTTGTCATCAGGGGTTATTTTCCTTGCTTTTCCTCGCCAGCGTCCTGCTGCACAGAATTACTTGTCGCTGTTTGATGATGCAACGGTGCCACTGTGTTTTAGCAGTGGAGCGGAGAAGCCAGTATGGTCTCGGGCATGCTCTGCCCCCAAACAAAGACACCCACACAGGCCTGCGGTGGCATGGCCCTATAGTGTCCCCGGGCTGCTGAGAAGCCAAGGGGTCCAGAGACGAGCACGGGGCAAAAAGTGGGGAGCCCAAATGTCATGCATTAGTTATGAAGTATAGAACTGTACATTAAGCAGAATCTGCAGGGAAAGTCCAATGCCAATCCAGCTGCATTATAAGCTACAGCTAGGTGGAGGTAGTATGTGTGAAAAGATGGTTTTCCTGTGTCAAAGACGGGTGTGTGCGTGCCTGCGGGTTTATATTCATGTACACACAGACACATGTGCACCATACATATAAATATCATGTAGTTTCCCCTCTCACATACACTATCTGTCTTCAGCTCCACTAAATGGGCCCATTTCCTGAGCCATTGCTGAGAGCAATTAGCAGCCCAGAACTGTGGAATTCAGCTCCTATAGGATGGCCAGCACGACTGGAGGCCCTATTATCCTCGGCCCATACAGAAGGAAGTGCATGTGTGCACAGAGGTTTGGATACACGCATGCCTACAGTATGTATGCTTACTTTTCTGTAAACCAGAAGGGTAATTATCGCCCTTTGCAATAATTGCATTGCCCATTCCATAGTGGCCTTGCTTTATGATATACGGATATATGAATAAAAGCAGTTGAAGTACAGTATTTGCTGGCAGGATGCTAACAAACTTCATCCAATGGCTAATTTCATAGTCAAGTGTCTGGTAAAGGTTAAAGCTTTATCGTCCCAGAGTTCCAAACTTAAAAACCCATAACTTAACGAAACCTCTGGAAAATTTACAGAATGCTATTCCAGCATACTTGAATCACTTTCACGTTGGAATAAGATGTTGCTCACTATGCACACCGTGATTTGAAAATAACTTCTACATCTATGGGGGAACAATGATCGAGGGCTCAGACCAAGGCACGCTTTCTCAATTCCTGGCCAAAGTCTAAGCCATCATCATTACCGTCTGTTCTCAGTCAGGCTACGTTTTGAGTTACAGTCTTTCACAATCGCCTGAGAAACTGGTAAATATGGCATCATTTTTCACAAGGACAGGACAGTTCAAACTATACTGCATTATTAGCATTCCTCTAATCCCACCTAATATTTTTCTAAGAGAGACGGAACAAAAAATGTGTGCATGTGTTCATATGGCCATGCATGCAGGATAGAATTGAACGCATCTTTTTGAGGCACAAATGAAGAGGAACTGTTTTTTATTTTTTTTATTTCTGTTTATGACGATAACTCCATTCATAACAAATATAAATATTTGACCCCTAAATATACTCAATGATAATGTGCTCCCAGCAGCCATTTTAATTACTGGGTTTAATTTACCTCCATGATTATGACCCTGAGCTTGATTATATTTTCTTCGTAGTGACATTACTTACCCCTACAAAACTACCCTGTAAATCAGTGCCGTTTGTATTTCACTCCAAAGTAGATGCAGAGAGAGGAACAAAAAGCAGTTTCAGTTACATGATAATGTTTCAGTTCAAACATTATCATGTGATCAATGGCTAGCTTCCTGCTTGGCCAGCTCCGTTCCATAAAAACAGACACATCTATGTTCTCCTTTTGGGTGGTCGACATTGAAATGTTGCTCTTATTGTCAAAGGTGTACGTCAGGATTAGGGTATGCATGACACAGTCTTGGCTAGGCGGGATTCTGTAAATCACTACATATTTAGATGAACGGCAAACCACCGTATGTCCAAGTCATTGTAAACTTTGAGCAATGGCGTTAACATGTTAGCCAACTTAGGTGACCAACAAAAAAAAATAGATTTAACGCTTTCTGTTGAAGCAATCAGCCTTATTATGCAACTTGTGGTTTTCAATGGTGTTTCATGCTTTGTTGTTTGACATTTCTTCATCTGCCACCACCCCACCCCCCTTTCTACCACATGCCAAGCAACGTATGACCTGATTAAATAAAACTTGCAACCATTCTTGTGTTGTCCTCCTCAAAAGAAATAGAAGCTGTAAAAGGTAAAGGTCAAAACAATAGATTAAAATTATTTTTAAAAGAATTAGTTTCACTTCTGAATTGTTAACACTTAAGTATTTGGAAAATCTGGAAGTCATAACGATTCGAAGGTCTTTTCTCCAAAAGGGATCTTTTCTGTAGCCCTTCATTCTTCATTCTTCACTCCCCCCCCCCCCAAA
>OMPB01044290.1:0-12590 GCA_900312615.1 Stylephorus chordatus | reverse complement strand
CAAATTGACATTATTGCAGTATGTTTCGTTTCTGAAACATGGCGGGATGTGGTGAAAACTGTTTTAATTGGATAGCCAAAGAGAATAATCAAGATATTGATAGTTAAAGGAGATCTATTATGCTGATCCGTGTTTAAGTACATACAAACAATGTTATAATGTTGGATATCAACTGCAAACCTCACCAAAGTTACAAAACATGAGCTATAGTGTTTCTGCCGTAATCCTGCAATGTAGTTTCCTGCCTCTCTGAACGGCTCGTGGCGAGATACACCGCGAGATGTGCACAAAACCTGATGTCAGGTTTAAGCGTCCAATTGGGACAAATCCTCCTTTAGCGTTGGACCTGCCGCCGTAAGCCTCCACTGAGCTGGCCAATCAGAGTCACGTGGGAGGGGCCAGCAGCCAAGATCTCGCATTACAGCCAGAGGCTGAAAATCGGCTCGCTGAGGATATTTGTGAATGTCGGTATGTCATAACTATGAGCTGAAAATCATGCAAAGCTACTCTGTAGGTGTTCAAAACTCACTTAATGATAGGTAAAACTGAGTATAATATATCTCCTTTAAAATGCATTTTACCATATTGCACTGGGTAATATGGATGTCAAAAATGCTTAACAATCACTGGTCATTTAACCTGATATCGATATTGATTACTCAGGATTCACCAATACAGGTACTGAACTTTAATTGGATATCTCGGTTAAAATGGATGTTCATATATTTGGGAATCTTCCCTATAAAAAAGTTACTTGAATTATTGATGTTTCGCCATATAGAGGCAACACTCATAGCCTCAATACTATGGTTTGGGAGCTGTAGCCTCTTTACAGCTGGGTGGCTGTAAAGAGGCCTGCTGACAACCCCCATGTCTCAATGTAGAAGTAGCCCGATTAGTGTGGTATGGCTATAACAACTTTATTTATGATAATTAAAGGTGCAGTAGGCAAGAACAGAATCTGGTAAATATTTTGAATGTCTACAGTGGCGAAAAACACACCCCCTCCTCTTCGATTCGACGTTGCTGTACCCAGTCTGCACAGCAACGTCTGAGTCTGCCTCTCGGGGACGCGCACCACCATTTTGATAGGCAGGTAGCCCCGCATCCTGGCTGAGAGCTGCCCTCATTGGATGTTGGCTACCGGGAGCGGTGGAAAAACTAAAGTCCCTGAAGATCTGTCCTGGGACAGTCACATATATTGGATTTTTGCCCCAGAGTAGTTGGTTTATTGTTAGCTGTCGAAATGTGAAGAGAATTTCACCAAATATTACCAAAGAAATCTTGCCTACCCCACCTTTAATATAACGCTGTTGACCTTAACAACCTTAACAAATAGTTGTGAAATACGGGCACCCTCGCTCTCCCATTGCATGCTGTGCCACAGCAAGTTCTACGGTCGTTATGGAACCCTCTGTTTTTTCCTTTATAAGCCCAAGATGCTCAGCCTTATAAGGTTATTTTCTTTTTTTTATTCAACCCAATACAAGGCTTCACCTTGTATTGCTGGGAGTGTTCAACTGTGATTAATGGCTACCTAAATGATTATTGGATCATTTAAATTAGGATACAGGAATAAACCTCAAAGTTAGATCCTCATCAAGCAGGTCAGAGATTAAAGGAAAAGTAATTTGATTTCAGATTTCCTTTTTGACAGGGACATGTTGGATGGGCTAACTGGGAAAATGGATAATTTGTCAAAAATTATTATTTTCTGAGCCCACATAAGAGTCGCAGTGAAGCAGTGGTATTGATGCGAGATATTGATGCATCCCTATTATAAATGATGAGTTGGAATAGGCCAGTATGAACATGTTTAAGACAAAAATTCAACTTACTCAGAGAAGCCTTTCCATTTTAGAAGATATTCCACCCTCCCTTTCACCACTCGTCGATTTAGCACCTTTTCCACCACGTATTCTTCTTCCTCCTCCTCCTCCTCGGCTACATCTTCGGCCTTCTTCTCCTTCTTTTCAGGTGTCGCCATCTTGCTTTCTACCTGGACGGGGGCTGTGAACGGGGAGGCGAACGGACTGTTGTCATTTCACAGAGACAAGACCCTGCGGATGGATTGTTAATGCTTCCAGGTGTTATGACTCATGGAAATGGCTTAATGTTATCCTTCGCCTGAACAGGACTTAATGTCGCTAGTTCACAAATGGATGGGAAATCACAAAGCTGAGTAGTATCAAATGGGTCACAAACATTTACAGTGTGACAAATCTTCTCGACTCTTTGAATACTTCTTAACGAAGAAGGCCAACTGGAATTTATTTTTTTTATTTTTTTTTAAAGATCGTAATTATAGAAAATAATGACATAGTTGACCACCTTCTGTAACAGTGGGGCCATCGTTAGAGGGTTCTGTAGTCAGGCTCATACTCATCCTGTAGACCTTTGGACCAGGTTCCTGGTTCCTGGTCAATGTCAAGATTGAAGCATGAAGGAAGCAATCGGACATCATGAGGTAGAGAGGAGAAAATGGCATTGGAAAGAATGAGATTTATTGATAAATTACATGGGCAAAATTTGGGCAGTGATGCAGATTAGCAATTCTGCCTGTTGTGAAACAAACTTTTTTTTGGTTGTTCTATTTGTCAGTTTGGTCTTTTTATTAAGTTCACCAACATTTTTCCAAGTGACCGGGCAATAAAACGACCCTGTTGTTGTGTGCATTGTTTCCATGTGTGTGTCCCTTGGAAAAAAAAGAGGGGGGAGGGGGACAAAATATTCTAAGTGGGTTGGAAGGAAGGTAAAATGAGTGTAGTTCAAGTTATGTACATTATGTACATTTTTATTTGTTCCAACTTTCACACAATATGCTTTAAATGAAAACATTTCCGTTTTAAATTTGATCCATTCATAAATATAACATGCATTATGCTTGTAAAATAAAGACTACATAGGACGATTGCAACACCTGGCGGCCGCTTCGCAGCGAAAATTGTATAAAGACATTACATAATTAGCACGGTTTGCATACACTTGCAACTTGTTAATTGGGCAGATTTTAACAATGCAAGATCTTGATCCTGAATAACAGTGCACGGCTGTGGTTCTTTGTTGGTGCTTCCTATGTGAACAGAAAAGACCACACGACAAAGCCTCGAAAAGGGACCGCGTTCCACTAGGATTCCTCCATATTGCAATCGCGTTCGGGAGTCGAGTGTTTATTATTTAGCACGCATTATCTATAAAATGCATCTCTGATCACTCAAATGCGATGTTTTTTTTCGAGCAAAGACATTGATATTCACATTTAGCTGCTTGACTCATGCACATCAAACGTTTAACGTTAGCGTAACAGAAACAACACATGTTTAGGGGGAGGGGAGAGAATAAAGAGAGGGGAGAGGATAAAACTCACCTAAGCTACGTCTTATAGTTTAATAATGTAAATCAACCAACAGCAAATTATCCTCTTCTCCTTGACCAATAATAGCTTTGTTAATGGGTTTATTTAATTGTAGCTAATAGCCTGCAAGAGCTAAACGTTTCGTTTCCGCCCCCTTCGTCTGGTATGAGCTTGTATGAGAGAGAGAAAAATCCACGAGCCCGCTTGATCGGTGCGCAGATCTACAAAACACATACCGTCTAGATTTCCTATTCGACGCAAGAGGAGCATGGCTCAACCAGTGACTTACCATTTATAGATCTGCCAGCGAAAAGTGAGTGAAAGGTGAAATTGTGATTTTGAATGGAATTGTATTTCAGTGCATTTGGGATGCTTTCTGACACCAATTAATGCATCCAAATGTGTAATGTTTCAATATTCTTTCTTGTTCGCTTTTTATCTCACTAGGCCTACTAATTGACTGAACGTAGGGAATTGTAAGGATGATTATTTGGATGGAGATTTCTAGATTTATTTGGGAAACATGGAACATTCTGGAGACCTATTTTAAAAAAGAAAGCAGATACATGCCAATTATAATGAATATGCTCTCATATAGTGCTACCATTTGGCGGGTGATCACAAATGTTTATTTAAACCGTTTTATATTTTCGTGGGTGCTTTTTTGGACACTAGTTGATTGCTGTCATTTACTTCCACCATGGATGTTTACCATTTGTACAGTACGTTCTGCGCGTGTTTGCCAAACGCACGCGCAGTAAAAAGCCGGAAAACGCCTACGTCGTTTGTATGACGCAATGTCGTTCTGACTATCCTGACTTGCAAAACAGAGAGGAGGCTATGGCTGGATCGGACTAAAATCCACTACTTTTAGGATAATTGATTTCGCGACAGGATATCCACGTTGCAACCACGTTCATTGTGAAAGTAAGTTGCTTTTTGTCGCACTGGCGTATAAAAGTTACTAATATAAGTCCAAAACTAACATTAATCGTCAAAGCCGAGACAACGGAAGCGAATTTATACTTGGTACATTTTCTCGATACTTTTTTCATGCTGTATTTAAGTAAAGGGCAAAATGTATGTGGATTTCAGTCCCAAATGCACTTCTGCCGAGTATATCCTGTTTCAACAACACCAATCGTTTACAAAGTATCAGCAAGTGGAAGAATTGACATCATTAAAATGGTAAATGCTTGCCGTGCGTGTGACTGACTGTCGCAACACCGTTTAACATCGCATTACCACAAAACGAATTATGTAATTTGTTCTATTTTATGTTGTAAATGTGTTCTTTTGGGAAAGGCAATATTAGAATTTAATGTAATCTTTACTAGAATCTAAAACACACAAAATACTCTATTTCAATATTTTAATCCAAATATGTCTGTAGCGCCCGGTTTAAACCAGACTGTATCGGTTAAAGGCATTAGTCATTGATTTGATCAGATTAGTTGACATGCTATTTTGAATCCCCTGATGGTGAGGTTATTCAATGTTTAATACAAAATTACATTCAAATTTGCATTTTTATGTACCAATGCTGATTTTGACCAATGACCTAATCCAAAAATTCCAGTATTTCTATGTATTTAGGGAAACCATTAGTTAAAACTTTGAAGCGTTATATAACAAATGGCACCAGTATGAACACTTGTAAGGTGTGACAAACCTAAACATTCAAACAGGTTTAAAAACATTTTAATAGCAAGCCAATCTAGGCCAATAGTATTTAATAGACTATTTCTTCTTTATCTATTATTTCTAGGCTATAAATATGTCCTACGTATGTTGCCATTAATTGTGCGATAAGTCACACTTTGCGTTGTCATGTTGATTCAGGCATAATAATTCAGATTATTGATTATTAGTAGGAGGAAAAATCCTGAGAAAAGGGCAGAGAAAGTAGAAAGATCATTTAGGTGTTAGTCAATTTCGAATAGAGGACTCCAAACCAAGAAAGCCAAGAAACAAGCATACATGTTTGTACTAGTAGGAAGTTGTTGTTTTTAACTTGGAAGGTGTTTCTTCAAAGGGGTTGACCTCAAAAGAGTCGAGAGTTAGTTGCTTGCTAGTCTGATTAACTTGATATTTTGTGTCACGGCTCTCTCTGCCCTCCCCCCTGTGGCCAATGAGATTTCTGCCATCAAATTTGTGGCTGTCGATATTATTGGTCATTCTAGTCACTATCGCTCTGACCCGTTTCCCGTGTGTCACACTGTTTGAGAAACTCGGCATGTATTTTACATTCTGTACCAGATTTAAAAGAGAATCTCTCCATGTATTTTACATTCTGTACCAGATTTAAAAGAGCTGCAACGCATTTGTTTGAAAACGTTAATATCGGACAGAGATGTTCTTGTAAAAGCTTGATTTTCCAAGCATGGCCGTCTGTATGCAGTGTGTTATCGAAAAAATACCCAGAAAAATGGCCAGAAGACGCTATTGTGTTGGTTCCATGCCCCCTACTTTCGATTATGGAGGATCAAGTGAAGGCGTTGAACCTGAAGGGGATTGCAGTACACGCCGGGCAAGATGAAGAGACAGATGAGAAGATTGCGAATGGCCTCTTCTCCATTGTTTTTAGTTCGCCTGAAACCTTTGTTTCAAACAACAGATGCTCCACCCCCGAACATTGTGATTGGGTGAAGGAATACAAGCTACTTAACCACCTTCTGTAAACCAAGTTTGCCAGGCTCTCTGTAGCAAATTGCGTAGCGATTTGAACGCAAGTGTCTCAGAGAGACTGGCAGGCGAGGCTAGTTGGATGCTTGATTGAAAAGGTTGTTTGAATAGGGTTGCACAGCACTGCATTTTCGGTGTTGATTCAGTGTTTGAACATTACACTACAATACCTGCTAAAGCCATGTTGCTATTAGTGTTTATGTGACATCACAGAACCACGATCAATCTCTGGGAAAATCTAGAGGTTCAAGTTACTACTTGGAGGGCATCTATGCTTGTTTTGGAAACTGAAGCACAAAGGCTTTGCTTTCATTTTGAATAAAATATTTGTATTAAAATAATTGTAAAATAAACAAATAAAAGCTCTTCTTACTCTGTGTTGTCTGGCAATATGTCAGTCCAACACTGTGATATTATGTATTGCATGACGACTCGCTATCTGTTCTCTGTTCTCTACACATTTGGCAACCTAACCCAGTTTCATAGTGGCACAATGATCCCTTTTATGTTTAATAAAATAATATAGACAATCACATTCCGGTAAAGCAATTGGGCTATGTGAACATCAATGAAGGAAATAGCTAAGTGAGAAATGACATGTCACCAATAAGCATTTGTCATTCCTATGAGTAGAACATATTGCCAACATTGTTGCCAGATTGGGCAGTTTTCCACCCAATTGGGGTTCTTTTGATCATATTGGCCTTCTTTTGATCATATTGGACAAAAAAAAAATAGCATTGGGCTGGTTTTTACAGGCAGGTTTTTTTTTCTTTTACATACCAACATAAGGTCTGACATAAGGTTTTGTTTACATTTCAATTTATTCCAATAACGTTAGTAATTAGGGGCGGGGGAGTCAAGCTGCGCCTGTATATTTTATCAATGTTGTTAGTGAAGCAGCTATATATGCACTGACTCATAGCATCATTCCTGCCAGGCCCAATTCTGCCCAGTTAAGTTGCATGCCAATTGTCAATCCAGTCTGGCAACACTGATTGCCAACAACCTTGGCCTGCCTTTATAATATAGGCTGCATACTTTGTTTTGCCTGCCCTTGACACAAAATAGCATTCAACCTGGAAGATAAAAACCAAAAGTCCTCAATGAAAATAGATTTTCACTTTTATTCCACATAATCATAAGCATTTAAAGCAATAATTATAGAATGAAACGTGTACCTTTTAGGCTATTTTGTACAACTTTCATTCTGGATGACCACCCCTCTCCCACCGACCGTCATGTTTTCAGTTCCCCTAGGACCGCTGGCTGGGGTGGGGGTCTGGCGTCTATATTTAAAAGCCGCTTTCACTGGCGGCTTTTAATTGCAGGCTTTTCTTACTCCAGTTTCGAACTACAATTATTTAAAGTTGAACCTTGAGGCCTTGATTATGCCTAAATGGGATAGAATCTTAATCATTGGTGACTTTAATATTCATGATTGTTGCCCTACTAGACCTTTGGTAAAGGATTTTGAAAACCTTGTTGACTTGTTTAATCTTGTTCAAAACGTCAGCAGCCTTAAGCACCAGCACGGCCAGTTTAGCCACACGATTGAACTTGTTCTGGGTTTTCTTGTCTTAATGTTGAAATATGTGACCAAGTATATTACTATCCGATCACAGGCCCATTGTGTTTGATGCCACTCTGTGGCATCAATGAGTTGGTCACTTTATTTAACTCCACCTGTTTAAGCATCCTTGACTCTGTTGCCCGGCCCCCCTTAAATCCAGACGGCCTAAACCCAAATCTCAGCCCAGGCTAAATGATGCTACCCGTGTCATGAGGCAGGACTGTAGAAGACCAGAGTGTATATGGAAAAAGGAGAAGCTTAAAGTCTCTAACAATATCCTGAGAGACTGTGTGACTAAATACCAAGAAACTGTTAAAGGCCGGGTTTCCCAGATTTAGTGACATAAGAAGAGGCGTACGCAGAGCTCTGCTATGCACTACCTCACCTTAATATCTCCTTGCTTAGTGTAATATTGATTTTATATATTTTATATATATTTTTTTTCTTTTCCTTTTATTATTATTTATTTATATATTTTTATGACCTTATATGTTTAATGTAAAGCGTCTTTGGGTGTTTTGAAAAGCGCTATATATGATTTTTATTCTTATTATTTGCCTGACGTGGCTGGATCCGCTACGAAGGGTGTAACGACGGCTCCAGACCCTTCTTACAATTGCTGCGTACGAGAGCCAGGCGTAGGCTAAGAAGCAATCTGGGAAACACATTTATACTAATGGGGTCGCTACGAACTGGCGGACGCAGGCTTTCGCGCTACGCACTGCGTAGAAAAATCTGGGAAACCCGGCCAAAGCTGAGAGCTAATTATTTTTCTAATATAGGCCGAAAGTTGTTTTTGACACCATCCCTGGCCTTCGAATCTTTTTAATCTGTGTTTCTTGCATGTCTTTTTTATTTATTTTATCTTCTGTTCTCTGTGTTGTTGTCTGTCTGTTATATGTTATGCTGTTAATGCTGTATAGCACTTTGGTCAACTCTGGTTGTTTTAAATGTGCTTTATAAATAAAATTGACTTGACTTGACCCCACACCGTGTGGTTCATATGTGATTGTTCTTTTTGACCTTGTAGATGTTTCCTGCGCAATGCAGCATTTGACAGGATGATCAAGAATCAAGAAGAAGATGTAAGTACCATCTTCTCACATGCTGTCGGAGCTCCACGCTAGCATTGCTTCATACGAGAGGTCTGCTTTGACCTCTCATATGAAGTAAATGAAGTAGCCTCTTCTCACATGCTCTCAGAGCTCCACGCTAGCATTGCTTCATAGCAGAGGTCTGCGTTGTCAGCTGACAAGGAGGGCCATAGTTTCCTTTAAGAAGTGTACAAAATCAAAAGCCATGGCTCAACACATTTCACAGAACAAAGGCAGCAGTGGTGCATTTTGAAAAAGCATTTAATAGACAGGGTCTTAAGACAATGGAGGCAAACATAATTTCAGAGATAATCTAGTTGTAACTTTGTTCCACAAACAAATATTTGTGTTGTTTATAATCACACGTGACAGTCTATTTTCTCCCTCCCCTTCCAGGAATTTATTGCAGTGCGGGTCCAAGACCCTCGTGTTCAGAATGAAGGCTCGTGGAATGCACATGTGGATTACAAAATATTCTTTCATGTGAGTAGTAAGGCTCAGTTTACAGTCTTTTTTTGGCAAATGACTTCTCATAAATTGGCCTAATGGCATTTTATAGATGGATATTCCATGTGTTTTAAAGGAGATCTATTATACTCAGTTTTACCTATCATTAAGTGAGTTTTGAACACCTAGTACAGAGTAACTTTGCATGATTTTCAGCTCAAAAAACCCCATAGATATGACATACCGGCGTTCACAAATATCCTCAGCGAGCCGATTTTCAGCCTCTGGCTGTAATGCGAGGTCTTGGCTGCTGGTCCCTCCCACGTGACTCTGATTGGCCAGCTCAGTGGAGGCTTACGGGGCAGGTCCAACGCTGAAGGAGGATTTGTCCCAATTGGACGCTTCAACCTGACGTCAGGTTGTGTGCACATCTCGCGGAGATCTCGCCACGAGCCGCTCAGTGAGGCAGGAAACCACGTTGCAGGATTACGGCAGAAACACTATAGCTCATGTTTTGTAACTTTGGTGAGGTTTGCAGTTGATATCCAACATTATAACATTGTTTGTATGTACTAAAAGACGGATCAGCATAATAGGTCTCCTTTAATGTGTGGATCAATTATGTTATTGTTGGAGAAACTAAAGCAATGAATTTGTTCCCTTTCATTGACCTTACATTCGTTTTCTGGATTTAACCAACAATTAAATAAACTCTGGGTACAACCTGCTATACAATACTTTTGCTGAATTTGTGTTTGGTTTTATATAGACAGGGTTTTATATAGACAGTCTTTTTCCTGTCAAAGGTCTGCAATTTGGTTTGCATTATCAGCAGTAGAGTTCCAGGCACAGACAAAGATGATGGGGTCTGGGACTCTGGGTTACTAATGTTGGCTGAGAGCATGTGACCTCACCCGTGTCTTTTGTCATCTGGTTTGACCTTAATTTTATTGTAGGTAAGGTATGCATTGCAATCCTGATAACTCCATTACAATGGACAACAACAAGATAAAGACAACTGACCAAACAGTGAATTCTCAGTGAATTCCAGGCAGAGAGGCTGTCTGTCATTGTGCCAGTATGCTGGGATTGCCATTTATTATTCAGCTATCCAAAGAGTACACAAAAAATGTAAAATAAAAGTTATTTCACATTCAAGAAATGTTGTGTATTTTAAAAGTTAAACGCATCGATCTTACCCATCATTTCTTGTTACCCACACCATAGGTGTATAACTTAAACTCGAACCAAAATATGAACAAATGCAGTTTTTTTTGGAGGGGGGGCGACAACATTTTAAGTGCACAAAACACCCAGAAGCCTACAGGAATTGTTTGTTCATATTTGTAGATGATGATAATTGAGATAATCCTTCTCCATCTTTGCATATGTGTGATGGTTTCAGGTCAAATCTATTTAAATGGTTTCACAGTGCTTTCACAGCTCTGCTTTATCTAGTACGGAACGTAATTTGTTCATCTGCTGGAGAACGAGGTTCCCCCGACAGCATTTAGAATTGATTATGGCATGCCAGAAGGTGGCCTGTTATGCAACGTGTCTGGACGCTGTCACAGATTGTTAGAGAAGTTTCACTCTGTCTCGTGATAACAGTTTGCTTCCTGCCACAAACGCAAAAATACAAAAGCTTAGCAAATATTCGAAGCTTAGCAAATATAAGCATTGCAGCCTGCAGGTTTCATGTAAGTCACCAAAGTGTGAGTCATAGGTAAACATTACAAAAATGTGCAGCTATATAAAATTGTTGTGAAACTGACACATGACTGCTAGTGTTATTTTTGAGAAGAATGATTTCCTCTCTTACTTCCAGACCAACAGCAAGTCGTTCACAGCCAAGACATCCTGTGTTCGCCGGCGCTACAGCGAGTTCGCCTGGCTGAAGAAGAAGATGCAGAAGAATGCTGGTTTAGTGTAAGATGTTAAATCATTTATTTATTCTCTTGGATAACAGAAAAGGAAGATATGAAAACAAACAAAAGTAATGAATCCTAGCATGGGATCCTATTAGAGACCAGGAAGGAATTATCAACCACTGGCATTAACCGTCTCTGGACATTGTGTATATTTTTATTTTATGCCCCATCTACCTACTTGAGCTCAATTCAGCAAAGATATTGCACAGATTGTATCATTCACTTTATAGGTTGCTTCATTCCACACAGATAAAACCAACCTGCACCTAAAAGCCAAATCAATAAGTTGTACAAAGTCTTGGACTCTTGTACGCTTGTTAAAAGACCTTCTAATTTCCTGGGCTACTGTTGGTAAAATAGAATGATGCATATCTGTTCTCTTATATAAAGCGAATACCGGTAGGTCATTAGTGTTGAGAAAGCTTCTCTGATATTGTCCTAATTGTTTTTTTTTGGTCATCTTTTGTCATCTACTCTAGGCCCGTGCCAGAGCTCCCAGGAAAGTCCATTTTCTCATTCAGCAATGAGGCCTTCCTGGAGAAGAGGAGGACAGGCCTCCAGAGCTTCTTGGACAAGTCAGTGCCAATTCAGAACAGATAGATTTTTGTCTGTGAGGAATGACTGTAAAGTGTGAAAGACATCTCCTACATGTATTGATTTTGATTGATTGATACTTTTATTTTTGTTTCATGCACACAAAGTGCCCAACCATCATGGGTTTATAAAATTTGCTACAAAAGCTCCCTTCATGAAACACATCTCAAGTTTTTCATAATTATCCAGCTCAAGAAAATCTGCATAAATGGGGAAGATGTTACTAAAAATACATCCCTTACATCCTCATAAAGAGGGCAGTAAAACAAAAAGTGAACTTCATTTTCAGTTTCCCCTAGTTCACAAAACAGACAAAGTCTGTGTTCCTCTGGAGTGGCATTAAACCTACCAGTCTCTAAGGCTAATGCTAATGTTCCTGAATGTATCTGAGCACAAAGGGATCTTTGTATTTTGTTTAAATTAAAGGGCACAACATATGCTACCTAAACCCCTGCTTAATCAGTCATTTTGGTCCCCAAAATGTGTTATAAATTGCCCTTTGGTAGAAATACAGCTCTACATTTTTATTTGGATCATTCCTTTACCCCCCTCCCTCCTCCCACTGTGAAACGACACTCTCCTTCCACTCTCCCTTCCCCCACAACCAAAACTTGACAAACAGGTTTGGGAAATGAGTTATATCGCGGATTTAGATATTGTTCACAAACGAGAGGTTAGTAACGCTATATCCGTTTGTTGTAATACTGCAACATTGACCGCGATCGCGGCCAATGTTGCAGTATTACAACAAACCCATTCACCAAGAACCCGGTGTACTTTTACATAAACCATCGATTGACAAAGTAGCCATTTATGTACTTACTGTATCATCGCCATCATTTTCTCCAAAGAGAGTAGGTATGGCATCTCGTCGTAGAATTACTGATTTTGCAAATCCGGATTCTACTTTG
>OMPB01043988.1:3762-14704 GCA_900312615.1 Stylephorus chordatus | reverse complement strand
CTCCCTGCGAAGAGAGCTAAGTGAGTGGCATTTCTCCACGTGGTAAATACACAGTTCAAAACATGTTTACAGTAAATTTTTTGCGTTGTATTTGGAGATTATTTTGTGACTGTTATTGACTGTGACTGAACACTAGGCTAACTGGTTTAACCTACTTACAGTGTTGCAAAGCTTTGTTCAGAAGCGTTTCTGGTAAGGAATTAGCATTAGAGTTAAAGATTCATATCTCTAATGGTATATTATTATATATATTATGCATTAGTTTATTTTTTTTTTTTTACTTTAATGTCTATTGTGAAGTTAGGTTAGGTGCTTTATTCCCACCCGAATTAATAAAAAAAACATAGGGTCAAATGTGCCGTGTTGACACTTTATTTTCAGATATAATTTTAATAATTATTATGAAATGGAAGCCTTCGTGCTTCCACGAAAGCACGGAGGCTTTGTTTCTTCCCGTAAAAAGTGTTGGTTTCAGAAAGGAGGAGCTTGTGTGTCCTTTACCTGGAGGTCCACGCCCACCTCCAGTGTGTCCTTTACCTGGAGGTCTACGCCCACCTCCAGTGTGTGTGGACCTCCAGTGTGTCCTTTACCTGGAGGTCCACGCCCACCTCCAGTGTGTGTGGACCTCCAGTGTGTCCTTTACCTGGAGGTCCACGCCCACCTCCAGTGTGTCCTTTACCTGGAGGTCCACGCCCACCTCCAGTGTGTCCTTTACCTGGCGGTCCATGCCCACCTTCAGTGGACTTTGATTCAAGTCTGCGGACTGCAGTAGTTGTTTAACAGCTTGTTTTTGTTCCTCCCTCGTAAACCGACCACAACACAAATTACTCAATTAGGTAAAGGTAAAGTAAGCTAAAGTTTATTATTTATCAGCAGGTGCACACATGCACCAAAACACACCCACACAGCAATGTTGGCCGAAACACACACGCATGCAGGGGATGGCCGCCAAAATCTGTCCTCTGCATTTTACCCATCACTGACTTTCCTTCCTCCAGGGGCAGCCAGGAGCAGTGGGCAGGCCTTTATGGCGCCCGGGGACCAACTCCAGGTTCCTTTTGTGTCCTCGTCCTGGTCAGGGACGGGACAGGAGAGCGTTCTTGCATGTTTTTAGGCTGGGGTCCTTATTGCAGGAGGAGACCCCTTGTGAGCACGTGGAGAACATGCAAACTCCACACAGAAAGGCCCCTGAGTGATACCCCACCTTGTCCTGGAGAGAACGTGTAGAGATTAAAGCCAAAACACACAGAAATGACTACAAATGATTAACCAACTAACTGACATGAAGTAAAAAATAAAAGGAATAAATAAAATCTATTCCAGGATGAGTCTGTGTACAGGAAAGCTCTCGAAAAAGACTAAATAGATTAGATTAGATTACAAATCTTTATTGTCCCTAGATAGGGCAATTCGGTTCAAATAATCAAACATTATCATGGAATGATTAATCCAGTGTAATGTACTATTAAACCAACATAAAAGCTCAATAAGAAGGAATTCTCTTTTTAATAAACATTCATTATGAATTAATCGCAGCTGTTGCACTAATAATAAACTTTACTTCCTACTCTGAGAGCTTCTCACACATGACACTGACCTCTTTCTCTCCTCCGCCCTGACCCTCAGGGAAAGATCTACCTGTACGGAGGGAAGGTTGACTCCACGGGGAACGTGTCCACTCAGCTGTGGGTCTTCCACATCCAGAACCAGACTTGGGTCCTCCTGAGCCCCAGGGCCAAGGACCAGTATGCCGTGGTGGGCCACACGGCTCACGTCATCCCACCCGTCCAGGAAGGTGCCGGTCCGGTCATGCTGGTTCTGTTCGGTCACTGCCCGCTCTACGGCTACATCAGCCACGTCCAACAGTACGACATCGGTAAGGTAGTTCCATCCAATCCGTGCTTCGTACTTTTGTGCGGAAATCAGATTTTTAGATCTAGAGATCTATATATTTTTTGATCTAAATACCATCTTAGTAGAAGTAACAACAAACCAAATAACGTGTTAAACATGTGTCTCTCCCCACCCCCCCTTCCACCACTCCAGCCAGAAACACCTGGAGCGTGGTGGCTGTGGGCGGGGCCCTGGTCCAGGGTGGCTACGGCCATAGCAGCGTGTTCCACGCCGCCACCAGGTCCATCTACATGCACGGTGGATACAAGGCCTACAGTGCCAACAAGTACGGCCTGGCGGGGGACCTCTACAAGTACGAGGTGGACGAGAGCAGATGGTGAGGACGCCCCATGTTTCACTTCAGGGCCGGTCGGGAATGTTTCGCCGTTTCTGTCTGAACCTTTATTTCTGTTGGTTTTTAGTTGAATCATTTTTTTTCTGGTATTTAGTGTTTTGATTATTATGGTTGCTTATAGGTACTCTACAAGACAACATACAAAAGTGTACCACACCAGATTATTAAAGAAATCCCTTCCCTAACCCCCCCGTGGTTGGCAGGAAGTTAAACAGGAAACAGTTTTACCTGTCGGTGACTTTAATTTGACTTCAGCTTTATGCTGGGCTGTTTCTGTTCATGTCCTCATTGTTGGCTGGATGCGACACAAACGTGAATGTCTGAGTGTCTGAGTGATGAAGTTACACCATTGGTCGGCAGAGTGTCACATGTTCACCAGATTCAGCAAGGGTGCCTGGCAACGCGTCGCTCCACAATATTGGTCGCATGAATGTGTGTGAGTGACTGATTAAGCGAGGACGCCTGGTACAGAATATCCGCGGAAGTCAAAATATCAGCAGTGTAAAAATGTATTACGCTAAAAAAGATACACAATGCAACACATAAAACAGTAGTCTAAATAAAAAGAGTCCAGCCATATATTAGGTTTTCACCAAGTCTTAGTCTTTATTGTCTTGTCTTTATACAAAAGCCATCATTTGAACACCTGATAATTGTATTGCTGGATTGATGTAGAATATTTAGCTTAAAATCATGTCATGTGAAGTGACAGCAGTTTAGCGGTCTAATCTAATGTCTAAACAAACAGAAACACTGCGTGAGTGAAGACAAGCTCCTGGGATTGAACCCAACCCTCTGTGTGGAGTACATCGATGTTTACTCCTTCCTCGAAGAACGCGCATGTCTTTGCACTCTTAGCAGGACCCACACAAAACCCCCCCAGAACTCTAGGCTAAGATGTCTGACCCTGCCCTCCGTTCCAGGACCATCCTGCGGGACAGTGGCTCCTTCCGTTACCTCCACACGGCAGTGATGGCGAGCGGGACCATGCTGGTGTTTGGTGGAAACACCCACAATGACACGTCCATGAGCCACGGAGCCAAGTGCTTCTCCTCTGACTTCATGACCTACGACCTGGGTACGTTCAACCAAATTTGGATGCTCCTGCGATCGGTGACCGTCCGGTAAAATACATTAAGAGCTATGATTTAGGCGCATTCCCATTTCTAGAAAAGCTCCACGTGTAGCATTTATCATTTTCACACATGTAGATGCTAAATACATGTGTACTGTAGCATTTGCACATACAGTATGTAGATGCTAAATATATGTGTACTGTAGCATTTGCACATACAGTATGTAGATGCTAAATACATGTGTACTGTAGCATTTGCACATACAGTATGTAGATGCTAAATACAAGTGTAGCATTTACAGTTTACACACATGTAGATGCTACAGTAAATACATCACATCCATCCATTTTCTTAACCGCTTTTCCTCTAGAGGGAGCTGGAGCCAATCCCAGCTGACATTGGGCGAGAGGCGGGGTACACGGTGGTGCAGTGATTAGCACTGTTGCCTCACAGCAAGAGGGTTCTGTGTGGAGTTTGCGTATTCTCCCCGTGCCTGTGTGGGTTCTTACACATGTAGATGCTAAATACATGTACTTTTGTGGTTAGCGGTACACACTTTTACATTACTAGTGTAACTGGCCGATTGTTACTTGTGATTCTGGGCCGTTTCCAGTTGAGCTTGTGTCTAGTAAATGTTAAATGATCTACATTTATAAAGCACTTTTCTAGTCTACGACCACTCAAAGCACTTTACAGTTCATGCCAACATTCACCCATTCACACACTGACGGTGAAGGTTACCGTGCAAGGTGCCGTCCTGCTCATCAGGAGCAATTAGGGGTTCAGTGTCTTGGCCAAGATATCTTTAACATGCGAGAACCACCGATCTTCCACAGACTGGCTCTCTTAACTCACTCTGCATAAGGAGTAAAGTTTTATTTTGTTATTCTTAAAAATGGAAGGAATGAGCCTCATTTGATCAAACCAAAAAAAAAGTAAGAGAACCATAAGTTATGAAACACTGTCAGAGATCTCATCATATCTACGATAACGACAACAACAACAAACAAATGTGAATCTGCCGGCGACCATTGTCTTTTTTCCGTCTATTATGACTTTGTGCTTCATGGATGTCCTCGTTATCTGAAGGCTTCGGTCGCGTCGGGAATAATCCCAGCGGGAATTGCCAGTGGCCTCCAGACATTCTGGGTCTTCCGCTATCGTTACGGGGTGATTGACAGGCAGGGAAATTGCTGTCTCCAGGGAGATGTGCGCTTTCCACACAGCAACATTATCCACAACGTGCTCTTTTCATCATTCAATGCTTTACCTGCTTTACCAGTGGAGGTGGGAGGGATGCTACTGCAGAAGCACACATTAATGACTGTCTCGTTTAAATAAGACAGGCCCTATATCCTGATGGGAGAAACTGTCTCCAAAATGGCCACTGGTGAAACCAACCCCTTTTATCTATGATGTTTATCATTATTATATATATTTTTTTATTCCTTGGAGAGTAGCTGTCCAAGTCTCAGCTGGGCGCATAAAACAAAAGAGGGTGTTCTTGCTGTGACCTTCCTCGTCCCCTCGGCCTCTCCCTGTTGCTCTCCGGTGCCCGTCCTGACTCCATCCCCCTTTTCACTCCCGCGGTCCTACCTAACAGCTGGGAGGGCACTGTTACCGTGGCAGTGCTGTAATTATCTGGTAATTACTGTGGAGAAGGGCTGAGCTCTGAGGACTAATTGCCCCTCCTTAACGAGCTCAACTCAATTAGAGTGGTGGATTTAACCGCTGTCCGCTGTCTTGACATTGGTTGATGTGCTGGGTAATAAATAGCCAGTCCGCTCCAGCCCAGCAGCGTTGTCAGCCAGCAGAGGGCGCCAACCCCCTTTCAGATGTGTTAAACTGCATATTTCCTCTTAAGATAAGATAAGATAATACTTTATTGATCCCCAGGGGCGAAATTCAGCATTACAGCAGCAGAAGAGTAAAGGTGCATTAGTGCAAATAAAGGTGCAAGTAAGGTGCAAAAAATAAGGTACAGTAGTCAAGGTACAGTAAATAAGGATTGCAGTTTGCCTTGCAACCTGAAGATGCTGCAATCTGCTTTTTGTCTCTGCATGTTTGTTTTTTACATTTACATTTTTGCATTTGACGTTACAGGAAAATAAAAAACCCAGCAATGGGTAACCAATAGTGATGCTGTAAATGCCGTATCAGCAGAGGGACGCACAGTAACTGAAATTAAAAGAAAATGGAGTGACATGAAAATGTAATCAATAAAATCTGAAATGGCTGGTCTCATCAAACGACCTGTGCAAGCATCTAAGAGCAGTATGTAAGCCATTCAGAAGCTGAACGCACGCAATATCATCCAAGGGTTTTTATAATCTTAGTTGGGATCAATGGACCAATAGTATTTCTTTAGACCACAAATTTACATGTGTTCATTTAGCAGACACTTTTATCCAAAGCTACTTACACGCGAGGCTCAGGACAATCAAAGCATGCAATTTAAACCACAGGTTTAAGTGCTATGTACTAAGTTGACAGAATGTCCACCAGAAAGAAGTGCCAGATTGCTGCAGGAACAGAAACCGGGTCGGTTAGTATTTATTTATTTAATTAGTAAGGAGGTAGGAGCAGGTTTGAACATCAGACATTTAATAATCCAATCATAATTAAAAATGTTCCTCAGATTTTAAAAATGTTTCCTTGCATTGGATAAACAATTTGTGGACTGTGATAACAATGTTTTTTGTTATCTTGGTAAGTGCTCTGGACCACGTGTAAAATAAGACGTGTAAAATAATAAGCAAAAATAAGACAACATTGGTTAATCCCAGAAATCAATGGGTACTAAACAAAATAAGAATTCATCAACATTTGTTCGTATCTCACTTCCTGCATGAGGCCCAGTGTTACTTATTTACTTCTGTTATCTACTTAGTAGATGGTAAAACGTCCTGTGGCAGCAGCACAAGTACTTTCTTTGATGGGGATGTTATAATTGTAAAGTTTCTGTGATGGCAGAAGTGCTTGATCTCGTGCTTGATGCACGCATACATCACGTGCACTCTCAAATCATGTGCACTCCCACCTCATGCTTAGAAAAATAATGCCATCTTAAAGGTGGAAAAGCACCTGAATATCAAATCCAGGGGTCAGGAATTGCCCTTAGATTAAGTTAATTTTAATCACTACATCATTATAGTGTTATATAGAATTTTAGATAACTATATATTTTTAGTTGGTATCAATTGCTTACATATGTTCTCTAGTTTTAATCAAGACATCATCAATAATATCAATAATAATTGATGACTTTTAAACTCTTCACCTCTCCAGTGGTCTGATAGTTCCTGAGCGCTACGGCAACGAGACAGTACCAGAGGTTGTGACCAGATCCGGATACGCCTTGCTGCATTTCTTCAGCGATGCCGCCTACAACCTGACAGGCTTCAACATCTCGTACAGGTTAGCACAGCCTTGGTATTGTGCTGGCTGGCTGGCTGGCTCTCCCTCAGTCTGTCTGCTTATCTGTTTCTTTTTGAGTTCTTCAGTTTGTGTGGCAAGCCAAATTTATTTAATTGCATAGTGAAATGCAATTAAAGTTACTAATGAGCCCCCCAAAAAAACGCTGTCATCAGCGATTACATAATCAAGAGGACCTGTGAAAATGTAACTTAATGAATTAACATTTAGGGCATTTAGCAGACGCTTTTATCCAAGCGAACCCCAGCGTCAGAGCTGGGGTTCGAACCTGTGCACTCTTGGTCTACAGTCAGATACCTTAACCACTGGACTAACCCCCGCCCCAGTTTAGTGTTTTATTATGACTACTTCCATAAAAGACTATTAGATCTGCTTACAGTAATTGCAAATGTTACATCATTGAGCCTGGTCCTCGAATCAGAACAACCCACCCCTTTGCCAGGAAACTGTCGGCCAGTTTTGCTGTTGAGATTAGGAGAAGCATTAGTGTGCCGTTAGGACATGATGACATGCATCAACCTGCGTCTACACTGCAAATGATTCAGCGTACAGCGCCTGTGTGGCTAAGTTCAACAGCCGTTTAGGGACCTGAGGACAGTTGAACATTGTGATTTACTTCTTTTACCGATTTTCCTCTGGCTGTACGTCCTGCTGTGACACTTCAGTACCTTCTCGTCTAATCTTAGACTTGAGGTCTTACCATAAATGTCCTATAGTGTTAGGCTGAGGTTCACTGTAATTGTGGCACATTTTGTTTTAGTACGGTTCCGTTAAAATGTGTCCAGTTGTAGTCCAGTTGTAGCCCAGTGTTAGTCCAGTTGTAGTCCAGTGTTAGTCCAATTGTAGTTCAGTGTTATTCCAGTTGTAGCCCAGTATTAGACCAGTTGTAGTCCAGTGTTGTAGCCCAGTGTTAGTCCAGTTGTAGTCCAGTGTTAAGATGTGCTAACCAAACTATGCAGAGCTGCTCGTGGACTTTCATGTATTATTTAATTATGGCCTGGACGTTTTAGTTTTTATTCATTTGTATTTCAAATTATATTATTTGCCTGCACAAGCGCGGGGAGTGCTTGTGCCTGTGAGTGTCCTAGAATAAATACAGCCGTGGAGGCTTAAACCGTTCATCTGGTGTCCGTCATCCTTTACAGAAATGTTAAACGTTTTACGCACATTTTGCTTTTAAATGGTTCAGCATGGTTGGAGATGTTGGAGAACATTTTGAGCTTTCACTGAAACCTTTGCAGAAGCAAAATAAATGTTAATACATCTTTGGTCATGCTAATGTGACTAGACAAACTGCTTTCAGGAGTAATCTGAATAATCTGTCTCACCACTGCCTCCTTTTCATAGTATCATGTTCTCTCCCTCATTCTGTTCATATACTCTCTCTCTTTCTCTCTCTCTCCCCCTCCCTCCCTCCTTCCCTTCCTGTTACTGCTATTCCAGGGTGAACTCATGTCCCAACGACTGTTCAGGTCGCGGCGAGTGTCGTGAGGGAAACTCCACGGGCTCCGTCCACTGCGTATGTGAGGCGAACTGGAAGGGGGAGGCCTGCGACATCCCTTACTGTCTGGCAAACTGCGGCTTCCCAAAGAGAGGCCAATGCCAAGCCAGCACCAAGACCTGCCTCTGCAAAGCCAACTGGCAAGGTGGGTTCTTATTGAACCATAACCTCAACATTATTGCATCAGACTTTTAACAGCTGTGCTGCTCCAAGTCTGTTTATCAGCTTACACATGGTGTTAGCTAACATGTTAGCTAATATATTAGCTAATATGAATGTAAAAAGCTTATATACACTTTATTGGATTATGTCTTCTTGCTTATTAACATTGATAAATACTTGCAAGTAATGAGGAATATATTAATTTCAATAGCGAGGAGGCAAAAATGAGTCCCATAGGCATTTTTGAAATACCTTGCATCCACATATGCATTATCCAGATACAGCTAGCACTGTGGTTGCTACCAGATCAGCCTCATTATCAAAGCCGTCAGTCATGTTAGTGTTGATTCTCCTAATTGGTTAACGACCTGACCCCATTGACATGCCCACTTTTTCAAAATGGCACCATCTGGGTGTTCCGACGGCCCCACCGGTGCGTCCCCTCACAAGCAGAAGTAAACGGGTGTCGTTCAACAGCAGTTATGTTCTCGGTCCACCATGTTCACAATCTAATTACCCAGACAGAAAGAGTCGAGGAGGCAGACGGGCGCTAGCTCTAGCCATTATTATTATCCTAACAATGTTTCAGCTGAAGGCTAACTAGCGTAGCCCACGTTGGCAGCCTCCAAATGGACTTGATGCCTTGTTGTTACTGTCGGAGGAGTTGCATTTAATCTCTCTTACACAGACGTGTTGCCTCTACGAATTGCATCTCCGTAGAAGCCCGTGGCAGTCTTCATTAAATAAGAGCCATCTTAGGTGTAAGGGGGTGATTTGGTTTTGTATAGCGATGGTGGCTTCAGATTACAGAATGTTACTCCAAGAGAGGTTCAACAGTTTCAGCCCCGGCCGGGACAGAGCCGTGTACGGTCTCAAGTGTCCTTCGATTGGTTACGGTGAATTACATCACTTCCTCTGCAGTCGTGCAACCATTGTGCTAATATAAAACCGTTCAGGAATCTGCCAGTGGGTTACATCCTGTGGCTGATTGGCTGGTCAATCGTTGAATAGAACGGTTATTTAAACCTAAACGTTTATGAGGCAGGCTAGGCTTGGGCCCATGATGTTCCAGCGGAACAGTGTTGTCCTCAGCCTACCTGCAAGCATCTTTCAGCCAGACTCCTAACCCCTTGTTGCGCCTTAAAGATCTGCATCTGTTAACACTGGAAGTGGTATTTTTGCTGGGTCACGAGTCACGACCCAGCCTAGAATAGCCATTTTCCTTTACTCACTCACTCACTCACTCACTCACTCACTCACTCACTCACTCACTGACCCATTGTTAAAACATGCATGCGCGACCCAGCTTAGCTAGGCGTGCCGTCTTGTTTATTCTTATGTTGAATAATGTCTTTAAATTGAACATGGCAAAGACTCGATAACAACTTCACATAAACGTTAGCCAAGCACTAATGTATCCTTAGCTTATTCATTCGTAGTTAGGCCACTTGTCAAGAATCTATAAATAATGAAGATAAAAAGTTACAAGAGTAAGTCATTTCACATATTTTCCCATTAGTTTTAGTTTACCATTCTCCCGTCTATCTCCTTGCTTTGGAGAAGACACAGGAGTCCCATGCCCTGATTGGCTCACCGCCGCTGGACTTTTTTTCTGAGTACATAAAAAGAGAGTCCCTTAAGATCTAAAAGAAGCTTGTGGTTATGGAGGCATCAAACCCAGCCTCAAATGTAATTACACACTTATGAAGAAGATGCGTAATCCCTGTCATGTGCTATGCAGCTGTTTCTGACACGTAATCTAAACGCTGTTCAGACTTCAGAGCTTCTCAGAGTGCAGCCTAGCACACTGGCCCCCAGCGTATATTTAAGTGTGCCCTTTGACCTGACGGCACATATAGCAACGTTAGCTGACTGATGGCTTTTTGGACTGTTTCCTCTTACATACTGTTGGCCTGTCCACCAGTCTCACAGCTTCCCTCAAATAGACATTCAATCACAGCTTGCTGTTACCACCTAAGCCTTAGGGTTAGAAGGTGTTACAAATCTAGGACTGTGAGTCTGTAACTGATGAAGGACTATACAAGCAAACTTGACTGACCTGACTAAAATACTTTATTATATTATTCTGTTATTTTCTGTTCAGTTATATTCTTTTATGTTTTTTTTTCTACTCTATTCTGTTCTATTCTATTTCATGCCATTCCGTTCTGTACCCAGTCGAATGAAGTATGCCTTAATTCGACTGGGAATGTCTGGTTTAAATATATAACAGCACTTTGACTTTCTGTTCCCGTTCTGTTGATAGTCGCCTGGAATTTAAAGAATGCAGCATAATGCAACATCCAGCTCCAATCAACACAAGGCATGACCGACAGGCGGCGTACTTTGCCCCATCCTATTTTGTGCAAAACAATGCAGACGAAAAAATGCTTATAATTATTACTTTATGATTTTATATTTAATATTTTCTTATTCTCCTAGTCAACCATGCACTTCATTGCAAGCAATACCGTTAATAAACAGGTAGCACTTACATAAGTTAGAATTCTATATGATAAT
>OMPB01043931.1:2126-14605 GCA_900312615.1 Stylephorus chordatus | reverse complement strand
CACGCACACACACACGCAAGCACACACACGAACATTCACGCACGCACACACACACACGGTTTCCAACACACATACTTTTTCTGTTTGTCTCTTTGTCAATGTATACAGAAGGGTAGTCTGACATCATCAGCTCTGAATCCCCAGTGAATGCTCACAAGGCTAAGCTTGGCCTAAATGATGATTAAGGCTTTGCTAACGTCAGAGACAAGTGAAAGACACTCATTTTGGTAGATTAGCCTCTAATCAATAGCTAATGTTGTGGCACATTGTGGTAGTATAGCCTGCTGATTTTTCCAAGTACTACAGTAATCTGTGTTGACAATTATACTAATAATTAATAATACCACTACTACTACTAAGCGCGCGCGCGCACACACACACACACACACACACACACACAATGTAATTAATAGTACTATCATTATTATTATTATTAATACCTCTTCATCTGTGAATCTGTAAAATGGTGTTGGAATAGGGTTAAAATTAATGAAATAAAACAAAACTGACACAAACATTGACAATGTGTTGAGAAGCCAGTGATTGCGCCCATGGAACTATTAGCTAAAGAGGCATGGTGGCTCATGAAAGTGTTTGCAGTACCAACTCTTGTCCAAACAATGGCTGTGTCATTTCCCTCCAAATTTGTGTGTGACTGCAGCACAATTTGGAGCAGGCCTATTTATAGCAAACTGACACTACCACCACCACCACTCCTCCTCCTCCTCCTCCTCCTCCTCCTCCTCAACCACCAACACTACACCCTGCGGCCTAAAAGTCACACCGGAAGATTTGGGGAGAGGAGTCCTTGAGCTACAGTAATCTGTCAACGCGAGGCATTGTAGTGACAAGTTTGCTGATGAGATCGGTCACTGTGAAGTCGCACTGCACCGCTCTCTCTCTCTCTCCTACAGCACCTGTCTGCCCTTGCTGCTTGTGTTCCTTATTGCTTAGAGCCAAGCCTGGCATTTAACATGCCCATTGTGTGCAGTGAACAACATGGGCTTTCCACTGGTGGAGACATAGATTTCCACTGTGTCCCCCATTCACATTCTGCTCATGGGGTTCTTATATGCACACACGCACACGCACATACACACACACACACAAATGAACTACAAACTAATTATTCCTTGGTGAAAAGTGGCAATCCTTTCTTTTAGTATTAGTTTTGCTCAATGTTTTTCCACAACTGCCTAGTTTTCTTTCAAACACTTTTTATCAATCACCAAAAAGTGAAGTAAAATTGGCAAAAAGGGAACCTACCTTTGTCCTTTGTAGAAAGACCCAGAAGGTGTGTCTGGCTGCTGTTTGTTTACTTTTCTCTTAGAGACACCAAATGCCTACAACCTAAACAAACAGCATACGTTTGTGTCCTGTGTGCTTCTCTCACAGAGCAACTCTGCTGCTGGTGGATGCTCTCTGGAACAAGGATGGGACGCTGCTCACTGCCTCACAGCCAATCATCTCACAACGGTTGCTACCTCTCTGCCAATCACATGCCGTGCACGCTCCAGCCTCCACCCCCCTCCTTCCACATAAAAATTCCCATGGTTGTGGCCTGAGGAGGAGAGGAGAGAAGAACTATATTAGCATGGGTTTGTTTTGTTTTTTGTTTTAAGCAGAGTTCAGCAATGGGTAGGTGAAGTTGGAGAGGGGCATCTGTATCATTTGTAAATTTAGGGATATCAGAAAAGACCATCTGTGAAAAGAAAAAATATTTTCTGTTGTGGTTATCCTCATATTTGTGCCAAACCTCCATTAGTATGATTTTATTTGGATCCCCATTAGCTGATGCAGAGCACCAGCTACCCTTCCTGGGGTGCACACAAAACATAAAAGCATGACAACAGACAAAACAACCAAATGATATTAAAAAGCACAGAAAAGTACAACTAACAAGATTCTTTCTCGCAAACAGATACATATTCTTATTCATATAATATACACTAAATTCATAAGCACTGAATGTACATACAAAGTGAAATCTTACAACATGACATTGAAACACATGAAATTTTAAAAAATGTACAAAATGTAGTTACAGGCACAGGGCTATTAGGTGTTGCTTCACTTGTTTTTTTTTTAAAGCTTGCTTTATTGTGTGCTTTAGCAATCTGAGCTGAAAGTGAGTTCCATGCAACCATGGCTTGATACAATATTATGCATTGCTTTGATTGTGTTCTAGATTTAGGAACTGTGTAGAGATCTCTGGTAGGGTAGGTGGTGAGTGTGAGTTGACTATACAAACAATTGGGAATTTTCAATACATTAACGTTTCTAACAAAAACAAGGAGTGATGCTGTCAACCAGGAGGGATTGACATGTTGTTTACATTAGGACAAAATAGGACAGGCAGGCAAGAACAGGTAGGCATATGGCGTAACAGGCAGACAGGTAGGCACACAGACAAGGGCAGGTAGGCCTGGCGGAACAGACAGACATACCAGGCAGGCAGGTAGGTGAGGTGGGCAGGATAAGCAGACAAGGCAGGGCAGGTAAACAGGGCAGGCAGGTGAGGCAATAATCTGCTCAGACTGAAACACAATCTGACAGACGATCCGACGACGGGGAACAAAGGGAGTGAACTGACATGTGTATTCAACTAACAATGGACAGGTGAACCTAATCAGGGTGGGGTAGGCAAGCATGGACATGAAGTGAACTGAACTGAAATGAGAAAAGGTGCGAACTTCAAAATAAAACAGGAAACAATGAATGAATAACAGATCAAGGAGGATTCATGACAGTAAGACCCATCTGATTCAATGAAAGATGAAGTCGAGTTACTCTTTCTGACCATATTATCATTTAAGTTACTCCAGAGCTGTTTCCATCATGTTTTATATTATTTATCTTAGTTTCATAATACATTTTCTTCTTCTTTCTTCACATTATTTGACAATATGCCATCCAGATGTGCAGCCAGCCTTATTTGCTGCTACTTTTGCTTCATCTCTTTCAACCATGCACTGTTTCAACTCAATCATTCCATGGTGCACTAACAGTTCTAGCAGTCAGACAGGTGCGTGCTTATCAATAACTGGAAGCAACAATTTCATAACTACAAGTGCAGCATCTGGGTCCCTCTCTTTACTCACATCAGACCAACAAATATTTTTAACATCATCCAGATACGAGTCACTGCAAAATCCCCTGTATGATCTCTTGAACACTATTTTAGGCCCAGCCTTTGGAACTTTGGCTTTCCTGGATATAGTTACTAGATTATGATCGCTAAATCAAATGGAAACCGCTTTGGAGCAAAGTTATCCAGCATTAGTGTAAATGTAGTCTGAATAACTTGGTTGATATTTTGTGTCACGGCTCTCTCTGCCCTCCCCCCTCCGGCCCATGAGATTTCTGCCATCGTATTTGTGGCTGTCGATTTTATTGGTCATTCTCGTCCCTTACTTCCATCGCTCTGACCCGTTTCCTGTGTGAACCTTCATTTCAAACAACAGTTGCTCCACCCCCGAACATCGTGATTGGGTGAAGGAATAAAAGCTACTTAACCGCCTTCTGTAAACCAAGTTTGCCAGGCTCTCTGTAGCAAATTGTGTATTTGAATATCTATTGAACATTGATCAATTTGAAGATAAGTGTCTCAGGGAGACTGGCGAGCGAGGCTAGTGTAAATGTGATCAATGCATGTGGATGATGTGACTCCTGTTAGTAAACACCCTGGTAGGTTGATTAGACCTGAACCAGATTACAAGCACTGGTGGTCACAGTGAGAAGTTTCCTGGCAAAAGAAAATGAAATGTTCAGGTCTCCCAGGAAATAAATCTCTCTATTCACATACTCTATCAAGCATTTCACATAAATTGTCTAGATACTGAGTGTCCTTAAATGAAGCAGGTGAGCCTGCAAACACAAGATTTCAACAGTACTTCATATTAAAGGTAGGTAACTTTGGAGAAACCAGCAGACCAGGGCATTATACGGCCCCGTGTGCCGGAACCAGCCCTCACGATGGTTCTGCCTGGCCCGCAAAGTCTAAGAAACCACACCATTTTACTTATGAAGCTAAAACAATCGAATGAAATGACCTGAATTCACTGTTATTTTGAAACGCTTGTGTGTCGTGAGTGTGCTTCCTTCCTGTCACAGTTGACATTGACATGAGTGATGTTTGTAGTCATTGCGCCATCTGCTGAGGCACGTCAGGTTGTGCAAGTGGATTCTCATTTTGTTTGTGCAACGCAGTCGTTGGCGGTACAATAGTCACCTGCTACAAGTATTTTTTCACTGAGGTTGGCGGTAAAGCTGTGCTTAGTTTGTAACGAACATGACGCTGTACTCAAAGACTACAACTTGAGCCGTCACTTCGAGGCAAAACAGAAACAGAAAAATACAGAAATATATTGGAAGATGAGGAGGTGAGGACAGCCGAGGAATTGCTAGCTAAGTCACAAAAGTTCAAGTTCAAGTGTATTTATTTATATAGCCCTTTATCACTTTATCACCCCCCAGCCCGGAGCCCTCCAAAGGGCAAGGAACAACAAAAGCAGCAAGGACTTTTTACAAAGCTACAGACGAAAGGAAGGAAATGTAAAAAAAAAAACAGTTACGTATTAGCTCACAAATGTGCCATACAAATGAGCCATTTTCTCACGTTTTTTTTTTTTTACAGGATTTATTTTTTATTATCAGAACATTTTATTTATTGATTGTTGTCGGGATGTAAAGAGAATTTCAACAAATATAACATAATATGCTTCTAAATTACCTACCCTACCTCCTCTGACCTTAACAGGAATGTGGCTTTGAATGTATATTGCAACTCCTTCCCCATAGGTATCCCTATCCCTTCTATAGATGTTATATGCCTGTATTTCTACTGTAGCATTATCACATGAGTCATCTACTGTAAGTGGGTCTCAGAGATGGCCAGAATATGAATGTTGTCTGATGTAAGTTATTGATATCCTGAGCGTTATTTATGAGGCTACATATATTAACATGGGCTATTTTTAGCCCTTTCCTCAGATATGATATAGAAAAGAACAAACAGAGCAAAAAGCAACACTGTGTGTGCGTGCGTGCGTGCGTGCGTGCGTGTGCAAAGTTACGAAAAGCCATAGGTTTGGCTCTTTCCACTCTCTGTCTTTTGGGAGGGAGGGTGGACAATGAGCCTGTTGTATCGGATATACGCAATGTTCCCTTTAACTCTTTCAGCTTTCAGGGCCGGGATGAGTTATTTTTGCTTCTGACATACTGCTTCAGTATAGTCCTCATTGAGGAAGATTTTAGTTCCTTTCATTTAATGGCCTCATTCCAGAACTGCCATCTTGTCCTTGAATCGTAGGAATTGCACCACTATCGGCCTGTGGACACACTCCACCTCCATCCTCTTTTCATCCATCTGTAACTTCACAGCGAGCATCTCACAGACCTTGACCTCGGATTCCTCCCAGCTCTCATGTGGGGACTCAGGAATGCCTTCTACAATTATATTATTCTGTTTCAATTGCCCCTTGAGGTAGTTTGCTTTTCCAGTCATTGATAGGACTGAGTCACACATGGTATTGACGTCTGTGTGTGCTTCTTTGCACTAGTCAACTCCTTGCAAGTGTCTTTTAGGTCTTCCACTTCTTTTTGGGAGAACTGCAAACTGATCCAGGACCTCTTTAATCATATTGTTCATTCTTTCGTTAGTAGAATCAACCAAGGCTTGGATGAAGCCCTCTTGTTGCCTTAGCAACTGCATGTAGACATCTTGTTGTTGCTTGAAAAGATCTTGCACCTGTGATAGACTGATGCAGTCTTCTCCTTTCAGTTTAGGTGTCATGGTAGATCAGAGAATGCCACACAAACTCAATCCAAATCAACCTGTTACTGGAATTAAGGAGGAATTAAAGAAGCTTGGTGTGGCATTTAGTGGAGTTCATAGTGCCAAAACACAGCCTCTTTCTGAAATATGAGAAGATAGTATTAGTTTGAGCAGTTTTGGCTCTAAAATATTAAATAGAATGAAATCAAATAATGAAGCATATTATCACTAACCCTCAACACAGGTGCTCCCCAAGGCTGCGTCCTGAGCCCCCTGCTGTACAACATCTATACCCACAACTGCAAAGCCACTGACAGTTCCACCCCCACCATCAAATGGTGATGGGGGTGGAGACACAGTGGTGGTAGTGTCAAAGCGTGTCGTTTTTACCGAGAAAAGACAGTCTACTTCTTACTAATAAAATGATGGTTTATTACAAAAAGTGAATAATTACAAAATTATCTCAGCTGCCTATTTGTTGCAGTAACTGAAAGACAGTCTTTCTCTGTTCGTTACATTCACAAAAAGCCCTAGCAGTACGTTTACACATTGACTATATTCGCCATAAGCATGCACGGATTTTGTGATTGGCTATCAGATGAAGAGGAACGGTGGTTTTAGACTCAGCCCTCTTTGGTTGGTGCTCGAACTGGTCCCAGTTCATTGACACTCGATTTGGCCAATCCCGTGAGGCTTCACTATGTTGGAAGTCCCTCTCTTCACTGACAGCTATCAAACTAACCTGCTAGATTTACCCACGTGACTATGGGTTTAAGAGAATGATTCCATGGACTCTTTTAATAAACTATTATGTGGTGTTATGATTTTGTCTAATCTATACTATTAAACATTTAGTATTGTCTTTCATCACTCCGCCTCTACGCTTAATTCTATCGGGATCACATAAGGCGATATTGTATAAACGTGGTTATAGTGTATAGTACTTCATATGGCTTTCACATTCATTGGTATAGATTATAATATGAAAATATAAACTCTAGTCTCCTTTGTAATATAGAAAAATATAAAATCTCCACAGTAGGCCTGATCACCAACATCATCGAACAGGCCTATCCGAACCAGGTAGATGACCTGGCACAGTAGTTCCAGTCCAACAACCTGACCCTGAACGTCAGCAAGACGATGGAAATGGTGGTGGACTTTAGGAGATAGCAGGTCAGCAGATACATCCCGCTAAAATCAACAGAGAACCTGTGAAGAGGGTCCAGACAGAGGCTCTACTTCCTCCGACAGCTGAGGAAATTCAAGGTCTCATCCTCTCCATCCTGAAGACCTTCTACTTCTCGGCTGTGGAGAGAGTCCTGACAGGCAGCATCACCGCCTGGTACGGGAACTGCTCTGCCCACGACCGTGGCGCCCTGCAGAGAGTGGTACGTTCAGCTGAACGTGCCACCAGAACCCCTCTTCCCACTTTGCAAGTCACCTACACCAGGAGGGTGAGGATGACAGCCCAAAGGAGTGAGGTACACCTCACTCCCCAACAACGGTCTGTTTAGACTGATGAGGTCCGGCAGACCCTTCCGCAGTCACACGGTCAAAACTGAAAGACTGAAGAGGAGTTTCTATCCTCAGGCCATCCAGATCCTCAACACACACGCACGCACTTTAACAGAACTTCTCGCACACAACTGTCAGGATTTGTGGGAAACAGTAGGAGCCAAGCACAGGAACGGACACAATTGATTTGATAAATGAAAAAGGTTTATTTAAATCCGGGGAAAATACAGGATCCACGGGCAAAAACACAGACATGACAGGTAAGCAAGGTAACAGGCAGGCTTGGTAGGCAGGGCAGGAAAAACAGAAATACCCAACGCTATACTTGCCACTGTGGCACACTCTAGCAAACAAATAAACAAAACCGAATCACAACGGCCAGGTAGACAAGGCAGGCAGGGTAAACAGGATAGCAGGCAGGCTTGGCAGACAAGGCAGGAAGTATACACAGGAATAGCTGAGGCTATAATGCTCACTGTGGCACACCAGCAAAAACAAAAAAACAAAACAACAACTAAGCTTGTGGGAAATTATGACAATGAACTGACAAGGAAAAGATGGGGTGAACAGACTTAAATACAAAACCTAACGAGACTAATGGGGAACAGGTGAAACAGATCAGGGCAGGGCAGACAATATGGATGTGCAAAACTCACATTTTCCATGGTTGAATAATCAGTGGGTGGTATGATCGATTATTTGAATAATCAATCAAATTTTAAATCAAATTTTTTTTTTAATCCGGAAAATCTTTTTGAAAAAAAAATATTTTTTGAATGAAAAAAAGAATTAAATAAATTAATAAAATCAAATTTATTAAATTAAATAAATAATAAAACGACAATTTCAAAATAGATTTTGACTGTTATGATTGAATATTTGATTATTCTAACTCATCCCTAGCAGCCAATAAATTAAGTGAAAAGAACTAAAACGAGAACAGGTGAAAACCACAAAACAGGAAACTTAGACAAACACAAATAAGGTAGAGTCCAGTAAATAACTTAAACAACATAAACTTATAATAAAAAAGTAGCTCAGACAATACAGTAACTCCGTCATAAGGGGCAGCTATCCTGACCACTGTCACTTTCAATTGTACACCAGGCCACTTTTACTGTAAATATTGGTAGATTCTGTTAACTGATCAATTTTGTATGCATTCTTTTTTTACCTAAATAGTTTCATTTTATTTTATCTTACCCTATTCTATCCTATTTTATTAATACTGTTTTGTATAACTGAGCATCCCCTTCATTTCACAGCATGTTTTACTTTGTATCTCTGTGCATGTGACAAATAAAGAACCTTGAACTCATGCTTTTTAAATGATATATAGATTATACTACCTAAAAGTAGTAGAGTTCAGAGGAGAGGATCTCTTTACAAAGACAGATTACAAAACAAAATGACTCACAATGCCCGTGTAGAAAAGATAGTTTAACACTCGATTCATAATCAGCCAATGCAGCAACTTAAGAATCATCCGTAATATCAAAGAAACGTTACCTGCCATCCCTCCTCGTCCTGCCTGGAATCTGTTAAAGGAAAAGTTCGGAATTTTTGATGTTGAAGCTTCATTTTCGAGTTTGGTAGTGGATGCTACACAGTTACTGTAGTTTTGCATTAGCATTGCTAACTCCACTCTCGTCCGCGCGCGTGACTGCGTGCACGGAGCTGAAAAATGTCTCAAACTATCAGAATCATCATGGGTAAGTCGAAAATGAAGCTTAACATCAAAAATTCCGAACTTTTCCTTTAAATAAATGATCATCATAGCAGGTTTGTTTCAAATCAAACGATCAGTTAACGACCCAACTCCATCTCGTCTTTCAGCGTTCCTCCATGCGTGCCGCGCCCTGGCCGTCTGCGCGGTGATCACCGGCTTCTTCGCAGGCGTGCTGACTTTAGTCGGAATGAAGTGTACGAAGATAGGCGGTTCGGAACTCGCCAACGCAAGGGTTACCTTTGCCGGAGGAATGACTTATTTGGTGTCAGGTGAAATGCTTCAATTAAATATGTCCATTATGCGTGAAGGGTATTCGTATCATTTGTATTCATTCCTGATGTATTTTCTCCCAAGGTTTTTGTGGTATGATCACATATTCATGGTGGGGCAGCAGAGTGATAAGTGAATTTTTGGATCCTAATTTCGTGGCACAGAAGTGAGTATAGATCTGCATTTTGGACAGAATTCAAATAAATGTGTTCAAAGTATCAATCGGCTTTCATTTACCCCTAATGTAGGCCTGCCCTTTGTCACCTGGCCTTGGAAAAGATACACACGTCCTTTATTATGATGTCATCATCACACAGTCTACCTACACAGTTAAAAGGACACATACCGCATTTCAACCTCTTCAGTAAGACCAGTAAAGGTCCCTATAGGATGGACACTCCAGCACCATTAAAGGTCATTATGGAAGCATATCTGTTGTTGCGGTTTAGATTTGAACTGGGAGCTGCAGTCTTCGTGGGCTGGGGCGGCTCCACCCTCCTCATCGTCGGAGGTGCCTTGCTCAGTTATCTTTCCGGCAAAGAGGGTCTTCGTTTCGGGTAAAACTATATCAGTTATCTTTATAATAATGCTTACTATACTCCCCTTCCCCCTCTTTATAATAACTGTAATGATGACGTTATTTTACTTCATTATTTATTATATATTATGCTTTATAACAACAACTGTGTAACTTATGTAGGCCTACTTTATAATAACTTTTTATAATACATCATAAGTAATAGCTTAATACTTTGTTTCTTTGCTTTATGACACTATTAAACTTTGCATCCTCGCATTATTCAATTATTAAACTTTGTTATACATTATAGTGTAATGTCAAATGTATATAGCCTTATAAGCTATATTTTATTATATTTTATACCTGATTCTATTAGAATAACTTCATATACCTTATTATACGTCTATTGTGCTTAATACTTCATTATACAAAGTTTTTTGGGGGGTGGGGGTAAAACTCACCCCACTTCGAACACTGTAATCCCGGAACTAGCTACTGATATCAACACTTGGATCGCATTGGCTCAAAACACCATCGCCCCCTAGTGTCTCCTTTGGTAATCAACGGGTGTTGTTCCTCTTTCAGTAGCGACAACGGGCCGCGTCGGCCGGTGACGTACGCCACGCCGCAGTCCAGACGGTCCTACATGGTGCCGCCACTCTTCTACCAGGGCCGGAGCAACAGGACGTACAGGCAGTCCAGGACCCCCAGGACCGCCAGTCACCCCAGATCGAGCAACCCCAGGACTACTAGTCACCCCAGAACTACCAGCTACCCAGGAACCGCTGGGAGCGAGGAGTTTGTCTAAACCACTATTTAAAGCATTTTTTATAGACTATTATTTCTGTGTTTTCACTGTAAATTCCACTGTGTGTGAAATATGATTTGAAGTATAGAATTGCAATCGATTAGTTGTTTGGTCTATAAAATGTCTTGTTTTGTCCTGACAACAGTTCACACAACCCAAAAGTATTCCGTTTGCTCTCATAGACATTGAACAGAAAATATTCACAGTTGAGAAGCGAGAACCAGAGAATTTGGATTTTCTCTTCTTAAAGAACGACCCTCCAAACGAATAATCAATTATCAAAGTGGTTGGCGATTCATTGATTTAATAGTTGGCAACTAATCGATTAATCGTTGCAGCTCTATAGAATTGTTGTGCCTGGTTTGTCTGTTATTGGTCTTTACATTTTTTTTTTGTAGTAGTATTTGTAGTGTTGTTGTAGGACTGTCTGTTGTGTCCAGATCTTTTGATACATCTTTGAATATATGTGTCCATGAAAAAAACCCACGTAACGTTCAGGGTGTGAATTTTTCATGAAAACAAAATCATTTATTGCTTCTATAAACATTTCTTGTTCATTGACGACACACCCTACAGAGTTCATGTACAACATAATCAGACAGTACCTCAACCTGAGTGCAAAATAATCTCACTGAATGTATAAAAAGATTCACTAGATACATTTTTGTTTAAAAAAAACAAATGTTGGTAAAAACATATATTTTTAAAGGGTGCTGGCACTAGCTATAGATGTAAACTGAAAATTGGCGAGATTCCAGTCAGTGGTAGCAGATATAGCAAAATACATATTCATTTAAGATAAACTACTGTACGTATGTTTATATTAACTGAATATACACATAAATATCTTAAAGATGCTGTCTCCGCCACTACATTTATGGCAAAAATTTAAAATTCTCCATATATCTGGAAAGTATTCGACAGTAATCAGTGATATAAGATATTTGACATATCAATAATTTGAGCATCTGTGTGAGGAGCAGGGGCCAAAACGGGACAACCGATCCAATGTGTTCACTACACCTTTGATTGGACAACCCATCTGTCAGTCAAACTGTAAACTCAATGTGCAGTTTGACGAATGCACATTGAGTTTGGTTTTCGGTTTCGGGGCCATCTCTGATTGGGGAGGAGGCGTTGCTTAGATTCAAAAAATTTACTATTTTCTTTCTAACTCAGCCGGCCAGAGACAGCACCTTCAAAGGGGGGGTTTCATGCAAATAGCTACTTCCATGGCTTTCTTCATTCTAGATGAGGTCTAGGGCTTATATAAAAGCTGTCCAATGCATGAAAATGAAAAAAAAAAAAAAAAAAGAAAACGGACAAATGCACACGTACTGCATTTAGAAAATTGTCCATTTTACAGCTCGTCCGTACTTCTGCAAAACAGTGACGTGATCACATGCTTTGCGGTGTCTCAAGCACGGCCTTCTGCCATCTACGTCACACCCACTATTTTCGCGCGAAGAGTGAAGCGAGCGAAGAGAAGCGAAAGTCTTACATTTGCTGAGGTGCAAGGACAGAGGAGACACTGCAACCTTCCCAAGGATTTGCATGAAATGGGCCCTTTAATGGATAAATAAATGGATTTAGGAGCCCCTCTCACTGCCCGCTGGGGCTTAGCGAGTGGGGCTGACATGTCTGTGGGCTTCAGGTTGTGTCTGCTGTTGGTTGTTAGCTCTCATGACCATAGATCTATGTATATTTGCATTTGCATTTAGCAGATGCTTTTGTCCAGGGCGACTTACAAGGAGTACATTTGTCAGAGATGAACAACAATATTTCTGGAGTAATAAGGTTTCAGTATTACATTACTATGTTAGCAATGTTAGCAATCGGAGGCGTCCCGCTCGGGGCT
>OMPB01043897.1:10434-22831 GCA_900312615.1 Stylephorus chordatus | reverse complement strand
TTCATCTTTTTAACCGCTTTTCCTCTAGAGGGTGGCGGGGGAAGCTGGAGCCAATCCCAGCTGAAATTGGGCGAGAGGCAGGGTACACCCTGAGAGGTGGGGTACCCCCTGAGAGGTGGGGGTACACCCTGAGAGGTGGGGTACACCCTGAGAGGTGGGGGTACACCCTGAGAGGTGGGGGTACACCCTGAGAGGTGGGGTACACCCTGATGGGAGGGGTACACCCTGAGAGGTGGGGTACACCCTGAGAAGGTGGGGGTACACCCTGAGAGGTGGGGTACACCCTGAGAGGTGGGGTACACCCTGAGAGGCGGGGTACACCCTGAGAGGTGGGGTACACCCTGAGAGGTGGGGTACACCCTGAGAGGTGGGGGTACACCCTGAGAGGTGGGGGACACCCTGGGAGGTGGGGGTACACCCTGAGAGGCGGGGTACACCCTGAGAGGTGGGGTACACCCTGAGAGGCGGGGTACACCCTGAGAGGTGGGGTACCCCCTGAGAGGTGGGGTACACCCTGAGAAGGGGGGGTACACCCTGAGAGGTGGGGGTACACCCTGAGAGGCGGGGGACACCCTGAGAGGTGGGGTACACCCTGAGAGGTGGGGTACACCCTGAGAGGCGGGGTACACCCTGAGAGGCGGGGGTACACCCTGAGAGGTGGGGTACACCCTGAGAGGTGGGGGTACACCCTGAGAGGTGGGGGTACACCCTGGACTGGTCGCCAGTCAATCGCAGGGCTAACTTATTATTATTATTATTATTTACTTCAGTGCTTCTGAAATGCATCATTTCACATATTTTGAGGCTTGAAATGAAATACAGTATTTCTTCACTCATATTTCTTCACTCATAAATACATTTTGTTAAAACATAGAGCTCAGTGTTGTGTATGGATTGGATTCCCATCATGACCTCAATGTATTGGTACAGGACTACGTAATACACTCATCCATACATTGACACCTCCAAACATACAGGGATAGTCACTACTACTACTACTACTACTACTACTACTACTACTGCTACTACTACTACTACTACTACCACTACTACCACTACTACTACTACCGCTACTACTACTACCACTACTACTACTACTACTACTACTGCTACTGCTACTACTACTACTACTACTACTACTACTGCTGCTGTGTGAAAGTGTTGTGAAAGTGCTTCAAAACATGAAAGCCAAGCGATGGTGAGACCCCATGTTCCTGGTCGGGCGCTCCGGTCAACCACCTCAGCTGCCCGACTGGTACCACCATCGCAAAGAGGAGGTAGGGGCCGCTCAACTAAGTCACAGCTCTTCTCTGTTCTGGCACCGTAGTGGTGGAATGAGCTCCCTGCGACTGTCAGAACAGCAGAGTCTCTCCCCAGCTTCAAGAGAAGACTCAAGACTCATCTCTTTAGAGTCAACTTACTCTCCCCATAAACATTCTCCCCTCCCCATTTATTAAAACTAAAAACAATTATAGATATATTGCACTTGTATGCTATGTCTTAGCACTTGTAGCCTATGTCTTGGTACTCAAAATAGAAATTATTATTGTGTTGCAATGTACTGTAAAATATATGGATGCAAAGGCTACCTTGCATCGACAAGTGCTCACCAACTTGTCTGTTAGTATCATTTGAGACTAGCTTTATTGAAATCCTGCTACACCAAACAGAGATATTGTTGTTGCTCATTTCTGACAAATGTACTTCTTGTAAGTCACTTTGGAAAAAGCATCTGCTAAATGCCCTAAATGTAAATGTAATGCACATTAAAAGGAAATGGACCAAAATAGTTAAAATGATCCTCAAATGATTTGTGCTATTTACCTTTTACATCAAAGAGATAATAATTTTCATTTTCATTCATTAACATTAAACAAATCACAATGAGTCACAAGAAATTAGTAATTTAGAAAATAGAAATTAGTCAATTAGCCACATGAATGTGGACAGCACCCCCTCGAAAACGAGATGTTACATCTCAAGGGGCTATCCTATCCTAAGAAATGTTCAATAATCATTGTTTGCCAATTCGGCACCTATTGCACCCCCAGTTGCCCTTTGGAGGGCTCCGAACTGGTAGGTGTCGTTAAAAATGTGGGCCTGTAAAGCCCTTTGAGACTGTAATAAGTGATAAAGGGCTATATAAATAAAAATACTTGACTTGACTTTATTTGAGTGACAGACTGTCGATATTGGGTCACGGATAGACAGATTCTACCATGAAGGATGATGTATATTATTGCGTTCATTCCAAACTATTCGGGGTGCCCACCGAAAAAAGAAGGGGGGAAAAAAGGCCCACGCCGTGGTGCCTTTATTTAGTAGTATCATTTTCAGTTTCACAACTGCCTTGGTGACAATCAGCATACATTCAGCAGAAGGGTTGATACCATTAATATTATAGAGTCTGCCCATCGCGCATTGTTGCCACATTTAATGGTTCGTGGATCTGGTCATGTCCTAACAACGAGTCCTAGATTATTTTCGGAATAAAAATGATGTTTTAAAAGGGCCACAGGGCAGTTCAGTTTTCCTTCCAATGCAGTCAACATGCACGAGCAATGCGCGCAGACTGGGAACGCGCGTGGAGGCGGTCCGGCGTTGACTCAGTTTTCTGTAATCGCTTTTCTGAAGCTACCTCCAGTTAAATAGCAAGGACACGAGAGCGAGCAGACGTCCGTGTAAGGATATACTTTTTTACCTGGGATTATAACTCGGATTACCGCATCGACGGCCATCTTCCAGGTAATATCGATACGCGCATTTAACTGCTGCTTGTAAATGTTTAAAAAGTAAGTAAATGTCCCGTGAAAGTGTCGTTTTCCAGAGAGAGGGGGTGGGGGTGGGACGTGCTTCCCTTTGTGCCGAGACAGGGTCAATGCTCTCAATGCACAATGTGGACGCTCCAGAAACGTTGATGATTTCTCATTTTCCGAGTGGCTCATCTGAACCTCACGTCGACTGTCCCCTATCAGCCCTTGTTACCTATATTGGAAGATTATATTAAAATAGATTCTGTCCGCATTTTCCTAGAGTTTAAATGACGAGGCCTGTTCTTTTAAGTACCGATAGCATAAACGCACAACCGCGGGTCCTACATTTCCATAATGATGTTTATTGTATCGTGGTCAGATCTATTTCAACAGAGGTCTCGAGCTATTGTTGTTTTCATGTTTAATGCGCGGGCGCAGGCAATCCGTTGATGTAGTCTATTTGAACAGTGTTTTGTTCGGTTTACATGAACGGGATTAATAGTAAATATCTTAATTATTGCTGTTAAAGATCTGCTCGAAATGATCACACATCTCAAACGTAGAAAGTGTACGCAATTAGGCGAGTCGACAGTCGACACAATGATGTAAAGAGAGGATTGTGGCATTGATGTCCCTATCAAGAAACGCCCCCGGGAGAGGATAGCTTTTCGCAGCTACTTGTAGTCTGATTAACTGCCCCATTCTCCACGGGGTTTTTAGATATCCTATTCGGTTTCAGTTATGCTTTACCCAATGTTTATTTAGCTCTTATGTCTTCCAGGCAGCAGGCTCGACATAACAATCCACGACAGTGATTCTCTCGGATCAGATTAGTGGCGATGATGACCCCTTCAAGTGTTGTTGGTCTGACACACCGTTTGTCACTTTCAAAAGCACAATGTGCCTTTTAACGTGCTCGTTATGTTCTATTACATCTATCGAAGCGGCCTATTGATTATAACGTAGGCTACTATACTACATCACGACCACGATTTGCAGCTTCTTCTTTTTTTTTCTGTGCCAAAGAGGAGGAATAGAACTGGACACAGAGAGACCACGCTGTTTTTATCGTCAATATATAATCTTGTAAATCCAAGGCAGTAATTATCTCCCTATCTACCCCGAATCATTTTGGGAATGATGTCGTTGTAGGTTACTATACTTTAGTTTATGGGCACACAAAGGGCTCTATTTCACAGTATTGTAAACTCTTAAATGTCAACTACCAGCTTATTGTCTGTTCATTCCACGCTGAAGCTTTTAAGAATTTCACGATTGAACTATATGATCCTCATTAACTACTTCTTGTCTTAAATCTCAAGATATTCTGAGGTGAAAAGTACAGGTAGCTATAGCTCAATTAGCGTAAGATTTAACTGATTAAACCATCCAGCACAAGGAACATTGGCCTTTTCTCTCTCACAGAGGAGAAGTGCCACCTTTTGCTTACTTCTTCTTTAGGGCCCAAGATGTCCAGTGAAGTCCAGAGACCCGACGACAGCCCCAGTACCAGTGGGGGCAGCTCTGACATTGAAGGGAACCAAAGGGAATCAGTACCAGCCGAACCAGAACGTGATCAAACTCAGCCCAAAAAGAAGGAGACCAAGCTTTCAAGTAAAACAGCTGCCAAACTATCAACCAGCGCCAAGAGGTAAATCGATGAGTTATTTCAGGCTGGGCAAGTTTTTTCTTGATTTTTCCTCTACTTGAGGCTATCGACACAGAGCAGGGGGCTTGCATGTTCAGCTCCAAATAAGATGGCAACTCTGAATAAAAACATGTTTATGGAACACACACGCAGGCACACACACACACACACACACACACACACACACACACACACACACACACACACACAAAGAGGGTTACATATCTTTGCTTGGATTGCTGCCCTGGAACTCTGACCTGACCTCTGGAAAGGCCAGCGAACATCAAAATATACAAATTGATGTCAACGTTTGACTCACTGATACACATAAAGCTAGAACCCCCCCAAACAATTCTTATGTAAAAAAATACATATGTGAGTTAAGTTATTATTTAGTCAAGTTTTTTTTTTTAATGTATATTACAATTCTAACCTTGAATTGAATATTTTGTATCTTTCGTATGTAGCACAAAAATCTGTAATATTTCTAGAGCCGAGAAATATACTCATCTCTCAGCTATTTAGCTCCACAGGATTCAAGCAGACATGATCATGCCCTTTTTCGGTATCAAACATGTTTCACCCCCAAACTCTGTGGCAGGCTGCCACAGCCCCACCCACTCCCCTATTCAACGTCTCCCCACCCAAAACATTCACATCTGTTCACATTTCTTCCACAAGTGCTGCCAACAAAATAATCGCGACTGACGCAATGCAGGGAGGGGGAGGAAGTGGGAGGGAGGGCTTCCTGTTCAGGCACAAGCCCTGCTGCCTCCCCTTCACTTGTTTTACCTTGACTGGCACATTCTGTCCTACTTTTCCTTCACTGCTCATTCAATGCTTGTTTTCAATTCATCACACGTCACAATACAAACCCCACCTCCATCCCCTCCGCCGTGATAGTTGTCTCCTTGCTTCCACATATGTGTTAGTGTCACTGGGCCATAAACAGGAAGGAAAACTAGGAGGGATGTATGAGGTGAATAAGACCCCTGTGGTGTAGGGAGGTTGGGGGGGGGGTGTCAGGATTGGCCCTTCTATACCAGACAACCAGGACTAGGACATCCTCAATTGTTAGGACATACTAAAAAAGCACAGTTTCCTTCCTTGACCTTTTTGACAATCCATGTTAACTTGAGAGTATAACTGATGAGTCATGGGATTTACGCTCTAGGTCCAAACAGAGATGCACATCACTTCTAGTATTTACAGTCTACATGTCTTCACCTCCATATTCTCACATTTCCACGAAGAGCCTCCGATTTTAGTAAATAGCAGGTACACGTGTTCCAGGACCGTTCCGGTAACAGAGCATGGCTTTAAACACGGCTCTCTCAGCCAATCAAGTGTAAATGAGTCACAGTGAGTATGTGAAAGTATAGGTGGTAGATGTACTATGCAGATTACTGAACCAAAAAAATAGTAATCTTCGCACATGAGGTTTTAACATACCAAAAGCGGCAGTTGATAAATCTGGTGGTGGGGAGGCGAGCATGTAGTCATAACAACAGTGAAAAGAAACAGGTACGGATGGTGGCTGCTGTTGATCAACTGTTGATCACCATCTTCTAACTACCTTCACCTTGCGTGATCTCTGACTGCATACTAGCATTGTTTGCCTTGTATTAAAAATACAAATAACTAGAAAAATAATTCTTGACGAAAAGATGTTTGCCTGTAACTGGGTCATAATGACATATCTCTAGATGACATCTGTACTTAGAAGAGCTAGTCATGTGACTTTTCTTTAACTATACCTCATGCCCATTTGACAGATATATTGCAAGCTCTATTTTGAAAGGGAAGAGTGACGCATCATTGTCACATTACATTAACTTGGCTCTTTAATGATACATTTAAACATATAAAAGTCCCGTTATATATTTTGTGACGTCACGGAGTTAGTTGGCTTAATTGAGTTCAACAGATACAACGGCAGAGAGCCAGTGAAGGATAAACATAGTGAAAGACGGAGACAGTGAAAGATGGAGTCTGAGGAGCCACAGGACAGAAGAAGACAAAAGGGAGACCACTATTGTGTTGCTCTGTTGTTAAAGCCAAGGACAAAACAGTTAATTTCCATAAACTGCCACTGAAACGGAGAACAGTACTGCTGCGTTAGCTAGCAGCACTGAAGAGAAAGAGCCAGAGAAAGAGCCAGAAGAGAAAGAGAAAGAGTTGCGCACTGACTCCAGGGTTTGCAGTGAACACTTACTAAGACATCAACTATGCCCATACCAACTGCTTAATTTGGAAATCAGGAGGTCCCGTGTTATGCCAAGAATTGCATCCTTGATGAGATAGTGTTTCCCATACGTTGATTTATTTGTGTCGGTACGCCACAATTTACATCAGAATGTAAAATACATGTGGAGATTCTCTTTTAAATCTGGTACAGAATGTAAAATTCATGCAGAGATTCTCAAACAGTGACACACAGGAAACAGGTCAGAGCGATGGAAGGGATGAGAATGACCAATAAGATCGACAGCCACAAATACGATGGCAGAAATTTCATTGGCCAGAGGGAGGAGGAGGACGGAGAGAGCCCTGACACAAAATATCTACCAAGTTATTCAGACTATGAGAAACCTGAATAAGATAGCTGGGTTATGCCACTATTAACCGGAATACTTAAAAACTGTGGCCGTAAACACACCAGAAGAACGAGAAATCATACAACAAGAGAATAAATCATACAATAGATTGACCGATGATGAAGTCCAGGCCTTATTAAGCATTTATGACGAGGACGAAATCCACCGGGAATTTGAATCGACAACCCGCAATGACAACACTAAAATCTCTGACAAGTTAAGCGAGCTGAACATTTCTCACCGCAAAACTGTGCGCAAAGCTTAAAAAATTAAAACAAGATTATAAGATAATCAAGGACCACAATAAAAGAAGCAGCTCTGGTCGGCGGACCAGCAAGTGGTTTGGCCACCTGGATGCGGAGTCTTGCATATTGGTATTTTGCAAATTGTTAATTGTGAGCGTCTTAGTTATAAATGTGTATTTGTTGTTACTAATACTAATGGTGTATTATTATTATTATTATTATTAGGTGTATTATTGTATGGTTTTACCCTAATTATTTTATGTGAACGTCTTTGTAATCTCGTTATCTGTAATAGTGACCCCTCCCCATTTCTCCCCAGCGCTGATCGTCAAAATACAAATAGTTGTGGAACCAAATATGTGTGCACACTGTCTCGCCTACTGCTTGCTTTGTATGGCATACGTCAGCAGTCTACTCTTCTGGGGAAAGTTCCTGCGGTGGAAACACAGGAACAAAAATGGGCTGATGGAACCTTTAGTTCCTTGTAAAGTAGTTCTGGGGCATAAAGTTCCGGGGACTTTGGGTGGAAACGCACACCTTATCCTGGTTATTACCATCTATACTCGTTCTGAGCATACGCAAATTTTGAGGTACTGTATCACTGTAAAAGTTACAGGTCATTCCTTGAAAAACTTGGCACACACGGGTGAAGCTCACAAATAAACTCAGGGATTTTGGTCAATCTTTTTTGTTACTCAAAAAAAAAAATTTTTTTTCGTTCCCCCTCAATAAATCCTACTTTTTTTTAACGTCACAAACATCAAAAGTGTTGGGCCACCGTAGGTCACACATGCATATTTTGTCCGGCTAGATCATGCTTTCGGAATACACACTTGTATACAGAATATGGTTGTGTTGCCAGTCGCTGTCCACGTAAACTGTTTCGACCATGATTGGGGTAAGCCCAGTAACATGCACACATATAAACGTAGCCACTGAAGGGTCTGTGGTCAGCCAGGGCATTTCAGGGAGTGCCCCAAGTCACCCAGGAATCAGGGACAGCATGGAGGGGGATGTGGGTCATTGTAGCTTGCTCTCTCTGAGTCATGCTGTGCAAGAAGGTACTGGGTTCGATTCCTGCCTGGCGCACTGTTGACACTGGGGGGAATCTGCATGTTCTCCCCATCGGCTCTCAGGTATCTCCGGAATTACCGAGCCCTTCTGTGTGGAGTTTGCATGTTCTCCTCGTGCTCACTTGGGATCTCCTCCTGTAAAGGAACACTCCTGCCCTAACCACGGCCCACGGGCGATGCTGGATGAGAGCCTGTCCACTGCCCATGGAGGAGGGACAGCAATATGGATGGGTCAAATGCAGAGGACTAATTTCCGCAGCCATCCTCCCTGTGTTTCATTGTATGGGGTTTCTCCTGCACTGCTGCTCACCTCTATCAGCTGCTACTGATAGACTGTGTGGACTGAGCAGTGTCAGGGGGCGTTCCACGGCCCAGCATCTCTCCCCAGCCCACCCCACCTTGCCTTTCATCCTGGTCACAGATGCTAGCGGGGTGAGTGTGGGAGGTGTGCTTTCCCAGATGGGGCCTGAGGGAGAGAGAGTGGTGGCATACTTCAGCCGGGCGTTCAACAAGGCTGAGCGTCACTACTGCGTCACCCGCAGGGAGCTCTTGGCAGTGGTGCCATCAATCAGGCACTTCCAAGTACTACCTGTGCGGTCTGCCCGTCACTGTGAGGTCTGACCACTCTGCTCTTCAGTGGCTAATGACATTCAGAGAGACAAAGGGACAGGTTGCCAGGTGGTTGGAGGAGATCCAAGCTTTCAACTTCAGAGCGGAGCACAGGGCTGGGGCGCCACACACCAATGCAGACGCTCTCTGTCGCCGCCCATGTGCCGCTACCGTGAGCGGAGGGAGACCCATGAGAGAGAGCTGCCTGAGGGGGAGGTGCAGTACAGTACAGTACAGGTAGAGGCATTCTTCTGACAGGAGCTACGGACAGTGGATGTGGTGGAGGAGAGACGGCAGCAGGAGCAGGGCACAGACCAACAGCCCGCGCTTCGGTGGGAAGAGGTGGCAGTGTGCTCCACAACGACCACGGTGCTGTGGTCCAGGTTTTGGCCTCTGCGCCTGGGTGAGGGTGTGCTGCAGCGGGCGTGGAAGGGCCCAGCAATGGGGGGAGGAGAGGTGGCAGGTGGTGGTCCCCAAGGGCCTGCAGGAGGCGGTGCTTAAGGCATTTTGGACTCACTAAGACACTCTGCTGCCTCCAGCAGAGCTTCTACTGGGGTCAGTTCAGGAGGGATGTTGAGGACTCTTGCCACCGCTGTGACCCCTGTATGGCACGTAAGGGTCCCCCGGTCGTTCACGTGCCCCACTCCAACAGTTTCCAGTGGGGCTCCGATGGAAAGAGTGGCGGTGTATGTAGTGGGGCTGTTGCCTCGCTCAGACAGGGGTAATCACTACGTCCTCTCCATAGACTATTTTATAATGGTCAGAGGGGTACACCCTCCCAGACAAGGAGGCAGGAGACCCTACACAGTGACCAAGGGAGGAACTTTTGATTCCCGGGTGTTTACATCCATGTGTAGCTGGGCATACAAAAGACCCTTACAGCCCCAGAGTGACGGTTTGATGGAAAGATTCCACTGCACCTTGGGCCAGCAGCTGGCCATCCTCACCTCTCTGCACCAGCGAGACTGGTATACCCATCTGCCCACGGTGCTCATGGCATGTCGCTCGGCAGTCCACCAGTCCACATCATGCACACCTGCCCTTCTCATGCGAGAGCTCTGCACTGCACCCCAAATCCAAAATGTCGGCTCGCTAGCTAGATAACTACTTAGAAATTGTGAAAATAAATGTCATACTATATGACTACTATAACTCCGATTTTAGGCATGGTGGTTTTTCCAATACATTTTAAAACATGCACGTTTCATTTTCCCTTTAAAGCAAACTGTAAATATGCCAAATAATGTATAATTAGGACTTAATAATTACCATTTTTTGGACTTCTATATGTAGAGAATGATTATCTTTCAAAGTTTTGACCAATCGTAGTATTTGATAAAATAATAGTAATTTGATTTTTTTAAGAGCTTTATTTATACCTTTAAATGTCAGAGAACTTAAGGAATGAGGAAATTGACTGTAAATTTGATATATTAACCAATTTTTACTTTTTGTATCTATAAATGGCTAGTGTCTTATTTTAAATTTATTTATATGGTAAATAGGTCACAAAGAAGAATTAACTCTTAGTAGTAATGTTGCACTGCAGTCAAGTAAATTAGGACCGGGTTTATAGGTTAGAGACACTTTTCAGAACCAAAGGTTAGACCATTTTTGATCATCTCTGCCAAATGCCTTCTTGATATGTGGATAGTGGTGGAAAATCATAGTTTGAAGAATAGCTTAACAAAGGCTAAAACGCGAGAGTTGTCTACTAAAGCATAGCTTACGTTTAACTGGTGTTAGATTACGTTTAACTGGTGTTAGCTTACGTTTAACTGGTGTTCAAACCCAAATCACAAATGTATGCGGACACACGCACGAGCACAAGAAAGGGTAGAGATAAGTAACATCACAGGCGTCTCGCGCCACTGCATTGCCATGGAAACCCTTAATCGAGGAAGTAAAGCTGAATAACGTGCAAAAGTGAAAGTCATTAAGGCTAGTTGTGAATCACTACTGTAAGATTGGCTCAGGATTTGTTTCACAGTAAACGAGGATTACTTAAACGTTGTTTCAACAATGCATCCCAGAATACTGCATGTCCTTATCAAAAACACTAAAACCCCATACTTACCTCCTAACATCGAAAGGCATGATGTTTGTACGTTTGACAGAACTAACTATAAGGTAAAATGTAGTTAGCGGATACACAGAAATCTCCTCAATTCCACCGGTTGTTCATCTGTACCGGGTTGACGTCAGCTTAGGACGCTTTGCAAAATCTGATTGGTTTAGAGGTTTGAAGCTATTTCCTGTTAACGAGGATTCCTTTTCCTCTTATCGAAATAGTTGAATAGGTCTTTTTATCAAAAATTAATTCCCCAAGCAAAACGTTTCATAGCTAAATCCATGTGATTATTACAGTTTTCAATAGATAATGTGATATTATTAGATTCATATTTTCTCTAAACCTGTGCTCAATGTTGACGTATATTAATTTATGAATGTTCATGTATCTATCTATCTATCTATCTATCTATCTATCTATCTATCTATCTATCTATCTATCTATTTATTTGTCGTCTGTTTGTCCATCTGAATGTATTTATTCAGTCTCAGCTTCAGTGATCAAACTGCAGTCTGCAATATTGCAAGAAGTAAAGAACCCTAGTTTTAAGGATGGTTTTTAAGAGTGCAAAAAGAAGAATCCTTTATTTGTCTCACAGGTGCAAACATGCACTGAACACAGACACAATGTGTATTCAGTGCATGTGACACACATGCACTGTGGTGACTACTGAACACAACACACAGGCAGACAGGGAGGGTGCTTGGAGAAATGTGTCCTCTGCATTTTCCCATCAACACTGTCCTTCCTCCAGGGACAGCGGGCAGCCCTTTCATCAGCACCCAATTGTAGATGTACATATCCATGTCAAGGTCAGGACTGGAAAGTTCTGCATGTTTTTAGTTTGGGTTATTTTTATAGGAGGAGACCCATGTGTGCACAGGGAGAACATGCAAACTCCACACAGAAAGGCCCCTAATCAGGAGATCAGCAAATCCCCCCGTGTCACCAGCGTCCCAGGCAGGGATCGAACCCGGGACCTTCTTGCTGTGAGGCAGCAGTGCAAGCTCTGTGCCACGTGCCAAGAGTAACCAAGGGTAATCCTGTACGGGTTTAGAGAACTAGCCTATTGCACATTGAAGAACTAGCTAGGCCTATTGAAGAACTAGCTATGCTTATTGAAGAACTAGCTAAGCCTATTAGGCCTGTTATACATTGAAGAACTTGCTAGGCCTATTATAACTAGCTGGCCTTTTATACATTGAAGAACTAGCTAGGCCTATTATACATTGAAGAACTACAGTAGCTAAACCTATTATACATTGAAGAACTAGCTAAGCCTATTATACATTGAAGAACTACAGTAGCTAAACCTATTATACATTGAAGAACTACAGTATAGCTAACCCTATTATAGAACTAGCTACGCCTATTATAGCAAGACAGCTTTTTCAATTAAGG
>OMPB01043839.1:0-12425 GCA_900312615.1 Stylephorus chordatus | reverse complement strand
TTTACAACCCCCCACACACACACACATTCAATCAAACAATCCCAACTTTATACACACACAGCACACACACTTTGAGCTCGACACCTGGACACCCTTTCCTCCCCCAGTAATGAAACGACATACACAACTCCTCTAATAAAGGATGCCGTACACACACACACACACATGTTGTACACACACACACACACACGTACACACACACACACACAGGCCTCAGCTGACCCTAAAGTGTTTCCTCCAGGACATATTCTTTTACGATGCTACCGGACCAGCAGATGAGGTTTTTCCCGACATCGCTTCACAAAAAGCAGGGGGGAAAAAATTTCCTCCATTTAAAGAGCAAATGAAAGCGTTGAACATGGAGCCGGACTGAAGGATGTGGCAGTGACGCGCCACAAGCAAATAGTTTGGTGCCAGAAGAATTTAATCAGGTTGAGGAAATGAAACAGTTGGTCAGGGGAGTGTAGGTACAGCTGCCTCTGTAAAGATTGAGGGGAAACACTTTTGATAGAAGCCTCCGTCTAACCGAGACATGTGTCTACTGCTACACTGATAGGATCCGGGACAGTAGTTCTATTAATTAAAAAAATAAAAAGAGTATGCCATCACGTCCCGTAAACACGGATGTGTCTCGGATTGTCTTCCGAGCTGAGAACCTGTATCTATTGATGCAAGCCAAAGCAAAGTCGTAACCAAAACAAAACAAGAATTCCAATGAACACAAACACGTGCATTACAGGCATTGTAATTGACCTGTGGGATATACCCTCCGTCACGGCATCAATTCTGCCACTGACAAAAAGGTTCCATGCCTGCTAGCCGGTCTCTGTGCTGCAAAAAGCAGTACTGTGAGCATAGCTTATTTATTGACAAATGTACATTCTCTTTTGCACTTTGTAAGTCATAAATGACTTTGTAAGTCAATTATGACATATGTACCTATTGTAAGTCGCTTTTGACAAAAGCGTCTGCCAAATGCCCTAAAAGTAAAGTAAAAAGTAAAGATAGCTAACATGGTAATACATTGACGGGCTGACAAAGTCTCTGGACGGCAAACACGAGGTAATCTGCACCACATCAAAGCTACACCGGTAAAACGTCACCCCTTCCGTTGCATTAAACATGCCTCTTTTACAGCCCTGAAAAGCCAGCCAATCGGGACAAAGAATTCAATAAACCCACCGGTTAATATAAAAATAACACTAACACTAACAACTAACTTCCCACACTGCTTCGAAAATACACAGAGCCAAGGGCTTGTGTCAAAGAGGCTTCAGATTGGGCCTGTCAAAATGATTCACTCTCCCGTCAGGCCAGCACCCAAACGAAATAATGAAATCCACCTCAAGGTGGAACAAATTTGCACAAGAGGGGGAAATATTTTTAAAGCCTGCTTTAGCACACTGTAGCAACCATACTAAGCCTGAGCAGGGACAAGAGAGGAAGGGGTGGGGATGGATGTCGATGAATACGTGTCTGTAGGCAAGGCGGCAATAATGGGTAAGTGATGGAAGTTTAGGCAGCAGCTTCGGCGTTTGACAAATTGAAAATGAAAATTGGATGTGCAGACAACAGGAGAAAACACACAAATGTATGAACCTTTTATATACAGATACATTTTTAAGACAATTCTGTTTAGGTAATTAAAATGTTTTAAAACACCTGTTAATTATTCATACATGTTTGAAAATAGGTTCATAAAAAGAATGATTTTTCCATTACCATCATAATGACTTATATGAAGTTGAATATACACATACCTTAACTTTTTTTGATGCCATACCTACCATTAGTATTTGGAAATAAATCGGAGGTAGTTGTGATGGTGCCACTAGAGTCATTCTTTTAAAAGCAATAAGGCTACAGGATATAGCTGAACTTAAAAAATGTTGCTACCTGTAATTGAGCTCCAACAACACACCGTAATGGGGCTGCAATGCCTTTAAACCTGGGGGAATCGCTCAAACTTTATATCGACTGCATTAGCGATTGACCTGCTAGCGCTTAGGAAGAGAAATGACATACCCAGAAAGCACTGTACCCCCGAATTCTCTTCTATCTGGGCCAGAGTGGCTCGCAGCACAAAAGACATCCTTTCTCCTAAAGTCCAACATTTCATCCTGAATGCCAGTAGGTTCCAAATGTCAGATAAACACAGAAAATAGCAAGGGTACCCCCCCTCCACACACACACACCCCAATCCTAGGTGGCTTCAGGTTAAAATACAGCCCAGCATCCTCCATACGCTCGATAATGCTGAATCTTCGTTAGATAAGATAAGCCCTTACCTAATGGAATTAGCCATGACAAGACTCTCCTTCAGTTTGTTTGCCTTTGGTGTCTCCTTAACCTTTCAGGATGTGCTGGAATCACCCAGCTAAGAAAGGTGTTTATGACTCTTGTGTGCACTTTAAAAAGACTGTGTTGTCCCCCTGAGGTATTGTGATCTGAACGCTTTTTTGCCTCAAATGCTTTTTAATGGAGTTTAGAAGTTTGGTGTAAATGCCAAGTCTCTTGAGCCAAAGTGCTTTTAATTGAGTTGTGCTTTCCTAATTTTCCCTGCCGTCGTTGCCAATTGTGCAATTACCGGACGGGTCAATTACTCTTCATATTTTGCTGCGTTTTTCAACTCAAATTGACTGCTGGCCAAATTCTGGTTTGACCTGGATGGAATCATTAACTGGACTAGAGGTAGGACGTGCAATTCAAAAATAGCAACATCTGATAGATTATTTCATGTATGTTAGAAGTAGAGTATTTTGGTATTTATTGTAATTGTTGTTCACTTTGGAGAAAAGTATCTCGTAAATGAAAAAAATTCCAGGGTCAAGCAGCCCATCCCTAAATAGAAAATGAGCAATAAAATGCTGTCTGTATTTTTTTTTAAATTTTCCACTTAAACAAGCTATAATAAAACTAAACCTATTTTGTTTATGGCAATCGGGGGAAAATAAACTAGATTTGGAGTTTAAACCACAAATATTAAATTAGGCTGCCCATGATAATCTTCTGAACACAAAGAATAAATGACCTCTGGACTGAGACAACACTGCCCCCTGCTGACTAGCCCAGGGGACACTAAGAGGCGACCAACCAACAAGGTCTTCACGTATGCTTTAATTAAGATTTCTTGTCCATCTTACGATGAGAAAAAAATATGCTGAAGAGGAATACAATGATGAAAGCTTTCCTTACCATTCAACAGAAGATCCTATGTTAAATTTGACTGGTTTACAGTTTGCGTAAATACCAGGAGTCACTTTTAGAGTTTTACTATTTTTTTTTTTTTTTAAGTCCGACATGGATCCTCTCAAAGATATTTCCTAACGTCATTAATTGTTCCATTTGTCAATGTTAAACCAATTATAATATTAATTATTAATGTACCAATGCTGGGACACAGCAATGAAAACAACATAAACTCAGTGGCCTTGTGGTTAGAGTGTCCGCCCTGAGATTGGGAGGTTGGGGGTTCGCTCCCCGACCGAGTCATACCAAAGACTTAAAAAATGGTACCCAATGCCTCCCTGCTTGGTACTCAGCATAAAGGGTTGGATTGGGGATGTGTGAATGTACTACTACTACTGCTACTGTAAAGCACTTTGGGTAAAAGTGCTATAAAAATGCACCATTTACATAAAATACAAGGTAATGTGTATCAAACGAAATTTCTAAATTAAGCTTGTCTGGAGAAAAAAAAAATGGGGCAGACTATGAACTTTATTTATATATGTACACAATAATAAAATACCCAACCGATTTATTTTGGAAAGGATACTTCCTCGCTCTTGCACGATGAGTAGATTTTGCTGCTCCAACTGTTGGATTTTGCGCTCAAATGTTTCCTGTTCATCCCTCAGCCGCTGAACAGATTCCTCTTTCTCCTCACTTACCCTGAGCATATAAATAAGAGATTGTAGTGTTACAGCTTTCTGCTGTGAAAAACAGCATTAATCAAGAGGCTCTGTCCTCTATGAAACCATATGTTCGATTTGAAAAGTGTTGTATAACCCCATCTATTTAACATATATTCTATAAGATTAACATTTGCAAATTTAAATTGAATGTCATTAAATGCCTTGCCTTGCTAGTTCTTCAATGAGGTTAGCTATACGTCGTTTATCCTCTGGGCAGAGGTCCTTCAAATTGGTCTTGGCTTTAGTTGTGTTGGTCTCAGAGATTTTCTTAGGAAAGCACATGGTAAACATTTTAAAGGAGAGGATCCAGTCAAGCTTTATATCACACCATATAACTTTACTTTAAAATCATCTGTCAAATACTGTAAAGGACAATATTTACATTGAATAAGAAATTACAGCAGTATATGCGCAACACATATCAGCTTACCTGTGCCATAGCAACAGCAGCACTGATATGGTCTGATTCTTTTTCTTTGTTGTAAACCAGTGAAGCACCACTTTGCATGTGAATCTGTTGCTTCTCAACTTTGCTCAATGGAGGTTTGATGCTTTTTTCACAGTCACGCTTGTTCCTCATTTTTGTACCTTTCTCGCACGAACTGCGTGGGCCAGCCCTAACTGAGAAGGGAAACTTTATATCTCTGCTTACTCCTGAGAAATGTAGTGGAAAAGATCATACTGTACGTGATTAATGGTCTAGCAACTTATTTGACCAAGTGATATGATCGTGTTTACTATAACGTTTTCTTAAGGAATGTCAGTTACACTCACCTGGGATGAATATGGGCTGTTCTTCTGATGCTGCTGAAGTTAAGGAGGCAAAGAAGCAACAAGTATGGAAGACTTTAACCATTTATACATCATAGCATAATAGGTATTAGTTTGACCTAGAGCATATTGTGAGGGGGGGGAAAGTTGGTAGCACAAAACAATATGGCACTTAAACCGATATTAAGCTCGAATATGCACTTTTATACATTGTTAAATCAAAGGTAAGCACTTGCCAAGTTTAATGAAACGCAAACTTAGTCTCTCATAATTCGGAATATCAATGGAACACAAGTAGGATATGAGATACATTTACAAGATTATAGTTACATTTTACTGTGTAAATCAAGGATACTGTCATTTACCCAAAATATTCCTGATTGTTCACTTCTTGTTTGTGCTGCCGCCATATTGAAACAACCGCCACTCCTAGAGAGCCAAGCGTAGTGAAGGAAATCCAGTCCCGCCTTTTCCTCTTGGCTGGAAAGACTATTGGATGCTCTCGGCAAAAAAAGCAGTTTCCTATTGGCGAGTTAACTGCTCACTGTGTAGAGTGGCGAAGTCCCTCCCACCCATGGGACCTCGGAAGGGCGAGGGAAAAAAACTACATCTCTCGTCTTGCACAGTATACGTCACCAACACCAACATGGCCGTGTGTGTAGTCTTTCTAATTACGTATTTTCGCAGTCTTATACTTCAACAGTTTTACGACAAACTGCGACTTTCTTGACATGCAAATTTTTATTTTAAATCATAAACATCATATGTGTAGTTGGTGGCACAATTCAAACGGGATCAAAAAGATCTGGGAAGTGAACCTGCTTGGTGTACTCCAGTACAGTAGGTGGCGGTATTAACCCCATCAATAGCTATTCGAAGATGATGTTGAATGTTTCAGCTCAGTATATATATATATTTTATCCATCAGCTGGTATATGATTCTGAACAGAGGATGCACTAAGGATTTCTGTCATCTTGATAACTTCATTGTTAAAAATGGAAGAGACAAAAGGTGTTGCTGAAAGGCTGACACTTGGCATTTCACGAATACTTGGTGAGCAGCTACCGTGCTAGTGCTACTGTACATCTGAAAACATTGATTGCGCCAACTAGTCTTTGTAGCTGTAAAATCTGGCCTTACTGAATTTATTATTGCTATACAATTTTGAGGTTGTATAATAATACATTTACTTATGTGTCAGAGAGCATGCCAGGTGTGGCCGATGTGCGGGTTGTAGAGAGGGAGCCTGCAGATAAACGATGTTTGCTGTCATGGGAACAGGTGCGAAACAAGACACACATCATTGGTGGAATAGGGGTTTTATATAGGTCGTTAACATTTACCTATTCTCTCTTCAGAAAAACACTTGTATTCTGCCAGAGGACCTGCGAGATTTCTATTTGACAACCGATGGATTTACACTGACGTGGAGTGTCAAACTCTATAGTAGGTGTTGTAAAGCTATTCCTACAACTGTGTATAAACAGCAGGGTCAATTTCTGTTTTATAAGTTGTATTAAAGCATGTAAAGAGGGCCATAATGTATGACCTACATTTTGTCTGTCTATCCATCATGCAGATGAGAGTGTGCCAGTGGGTTGCATGGTGATTAACAGTGTGGCAAGGTTGCGCCCACTGCTTCCATCTTCGTCGCTCTTCTCCCTCCCCAATGCACCCTCACTTTCTGACCTAGAGTGGGAGGGGAACAGCACAGAAACTGGTAAGACGTGTTCTCTCTAACATTAAGATGTGGTGGTATATGAGCATAGGGCTGAAACTTTTGTTGATCTCATTTCTTTTCCTTTTTTGATCATTGAAACAAGTCATGTACATTTTGAGAGTAATATAACCTATGTTGATATGTCATATACCCAATATAAGTTGCTAGATATGATATAAGAAGGACATTATGTTTGCAATGAATATTAACAAAACTATCAAAAATGTGATGACTTTGACAGGATCAGAAGACCGTCCCGATTTACCTCACTTTGATTCTCGGAGCCGGATATTTGAGCTGGACTCCTGTGGTGGAAATGGGAAAGTGTGCCTGGTCTACAGAAACTGCAGCCAAGGTTTTCTTTTATATTTGAGTTTATATTATACCATCGATCACTACAATAAACCCCAACAATAATAAACCTCCCTGTTCCTGCCTTAGGTGGTAACTTGACTCTGGATGTTTTCTGTGTTTTCTGTATGCATGCCAGGGGTTGTAGCCCAGAAAAGTCACATTTGGTTTCTGGACCGCTCGCTGTACTGGCACTATTTGACTCCAAACTTTACCTCCTACTATCGACTGATGATCACGCATCTAGGCCTGCCAGAGTGGCAGTATGTCTTCACTCCATACGGACCCAGTCCCCAGGCCAAGGTACCAAATGTTCAAAGTGTACCTTCAGATCTTTTTATTGATTTTTATTTAATTTTATAATTTTGATGACCATTCTTAACTATAATTAGATGATACACTTTTGCCAAATGAAAAAAAATAATAATAATCATGTTTTTAAGGTGAATGTAATGCATTTATAAGTTTAATGGGCAGTTATTTAATGTTGGATAACGGCAACAGTTTTATTGGCGAAGCAAAAACCTTGGTCTTGGTTTAAACTGCCATCTTCACCGCTTCAAATCGCACATCTTTTATAGTGCTTAGAAATCTGTAGCTTACCTTTAGAAACAAAATGGACAAAAATCAAAGATGTAGGTAAAAGAAGAGAACTTCGAAATCCGATGGCAGAAATCTCATTGGCCGGAGGGGGGAGGGCAGAGAGAGCCGTGACCCAAAATATCGACCATGCTATTCAGACTAACTCTATATTAGTTTGCATTGCATAGTTTGTACACCAGAGGGCACACTGCTATAGTACTCTATAGAGTACTCTATACTATAATACTCTATACTACAGTTTTCCCTCTGGTGGACAAACTACACAACGACAACACTCATGGAACCATCTTCCATGTTTTTAATTGTCATTTATCGGCCGTTATAAATGCTGATAGCGATTTATCTGCAATTAGCTCATATCGGCATGCCGATTTATCGGTCGGGCTCTAACTACAACTTCTATACTTGTGTTAATTCTGCACCTGGTATTGGATATGGCATAGGGATATTGGTTTCTGCATGTGCCTCAGTACATCTGGTAGACATTACCATATCTAAGAAGTGTGAGGGTAGTAAAGTTTGGACTATTTATTTCAGCACTCCAATGCTTGAGAGTTTCTTAAGCAATCTGTTAACAAAGCATTCAGAACAACAATAAGGGAAACTGCATTAGTGTTGTTAATCATATCTTAAAAACCCAATTGTAAAGAAAGGTATAAATAGCATGTTGTGTCTAATCTGCATCACATTATTGGGTTTGTTTTTGTGCTCAGGGATTGTGAAATACACTTTACTTTAATTGGAAACATGTGTTCCCATTTTTCTCCCCCAATAGCAGTGGGAGTCTCTATACCAGCCACTAACCTTCAAATGCGAGCTCGGCCCAGCTGAACCTACTGGGGATCCTAATCTGAACAAACTAGACCCCACCAAGGCCTTCAAGGGCAAACCCAAAGTTCCAACACCCAAGAAGAAACCGTCAACCCAGAGCAGTACTGGAGCCACCAGCAAGAATCACGTCAGCGTGGTAAAACCCAGCGTGATCAGGCGATGAGAACCCCTGTTCACCAACACAAATAAGCGCTTGAATCCAAGACGTCTCAACCTAAATGTCTCTTAAACAGAAGACGTGGTTGCCATTGTGTTGGGACACTCCCCAAAAGTATCGTGCGCAGCAGAAACCTGAGATTAACTAATACTTTGTCCAACACCGATTCCCTCTAATGCAGCTTGGTCTGAGGTTGATTTGTTTGCGTTATCTTGTCACTCTCGGTTGTAAAACACCTTCAGACTTCAGTGTTTATGTACTATGACCCATAACACCCGAGGATAGATGCTGTTTTACCTGATGGCTGACCACTGATGTTTGTGTCCCGGGATTGCCTAAAACACATGATACAGTAAATGGACAAACACCTTGGATGGAAGTAATGTTTATTTTCTTATACGTTGCTGCTGCCTTGACAGGCTACTTCTTGTTGTTTTAATTTATAATGTACTTTTGCCAGAATTAGGTATAATTTATACTGTGTTGCTTAGTTGGAGTTGTTCTTGGTGATAATTCACTTTTATAATAAAAAATTCTGCTCAGATCTCCAATCCAAGACAATTAAGTTGTGCATGCACAAAATATCCCAGCTGGACATAAAGATCACAGTTAGGGGTTCTCACTATCTCTTCTTTCACTCTCACGCACATACACACACACACATACAGTATAGTTGGTATCTGTCATGTCTTTCTCAAACGCACACATCAGCATAGCTGGTTTTCCGCGTCTCCAGAGGACCTGTCTCTTCCTCTTGTCCGCTGCTTTTGTCACAAAGGGAAGGGTGGTGGAGCTCCGCGACCGCCCTGTAAAGCCCTGCACCTATGACACCACCTAACAAGGGGGCCACTACAGGCACCCACCACCACCCGTTTCCAGCCCTGCAATGAGAAAGACTTGAAACTGAATCTGTGAAACTAAACAGGTGTAACATTATAAAGAAAGCACAGGGAAGCATAAATGTAAGCATTTGCAGACATACTTTAAAAAGAATTGGGTACAATTCTTGATTTTACATGGAAGATGAAAATCAAAAGGAAATAGGAAAAAAAAAACTTATGCTAGGGCCCAAAAGCCTTTCTTTCCCTAGTTAATAGTCTCAAGACCTCACAAAAAAAAACATACTCGTATTTTAAGGGATCACTGCAGTCTTCTTCAGAAAAAGCCATCCTGTGTATTCTGGAGAGAGGTATTTGATGCCCAGAGTGGCACCGTTGGGAGTAATACCAACATGTACCTATTTCTGCTGAATGACTGAAGCTAAGCAGGTGCGGGCTTGGCTAGTACTTGGATGGGAGACCTCCTGGGAAAACTAAGTTGCTGCTGGAGGTGGTGTTGGAGGGCAACTAGGGGGCAGTCTTCCATCTGGTCCTAATAAAAAAAGAAATCCCAGTGCAGTGACGGGGACACTATGCTGTCGGAGATGCCGTCCTTGAGACGTTAAACCGAGGTCCTGACTCACTGGTCATTAAAGATCCCATGGCACTTATTGCAAAGATTAGGGGGTTCCCCGGTGTCCTGGCAAAATTCCCAACCTGGCTCTCCATCTGAGGTGAGTTTCCCCCCTTCACTGTGAAGCGTTTTGGCCGTCTGATAAAGCGATATATAAAGGTAATCCATTATTATTATTATTAATACCTAGAGGACTGGATGGGAGGGCTACGATATACCTTTTAAATATATTACTTACAGCAACCTTGAAGTGTATAACCATTAGCTGGCTGAAACCAGACCCTTCCACATACAATACATGGATCCAAAAAGTATGGGGCCTTTATATATACTCACTAAGGCTCCAGAAATCCACCTTTACTAAACGATTGAGCCCTGTCATGACTTTATTAATACAATGAGGCTTATACACAATGGTGCTCAGCCCTCCTGCATAACTTTTACATACTCTCTATACACACATCACATACTGTACACACATTACAAACCATCTTTTCCCATGGTAAATATTGCACCTGTATTTTTAACTATGGGATTACACCTTGGTGTGGTCAATTACTATTATCTTTTTCTTTTTTTGATGGGTTTGTTTAAACTTTATGCATAGTGTGTGTGTGTGTGTGTGTGTGTGTGTGTGTGTGCGTGTGCGTGTGCGTGTGTGTGTGTGTATACACTATAATACATATATAATATGTACAAATGCTACATGCAGCTGAAAAAGGAAAAAGAAAGTAATTGTGTGAAAATGGATATTGTACTGTTGATGAAAAGTTTCAAAAAATTTAAGAAAAAGCCATCCTATATTCACCTGAACACATCGAGGCCCCAGCCAGCTAGGGCAGTGAAGAGTCTGGGAGCCAGGTCTCTAGTGGGATTGATGGCATAGCCACTATTGCTGCCCAGGGAGATGCCGATCAGCAGCACCAGGGAACCCACCATGATGGCCTCGCCACTCCTTAGTACCGCTGGCTTGTTCCTCTGGTCAGACAAAGCCATCAGGCATAGCAGAAGTATGGCTGTTCCAAACGCCTGGCGCACACACCAAGACAGGGGTAGGCAGCAAAACATGCATGCACAGGTAAGGAAAGCTGTGAACAAATCAAAGGTTTGCATGCCATGTCAGAATAGTATGCTACTGATGATGACACTGTTTGATCCAATTCAGGGTCGACCTGGTCAATGAATCCAGAATGCACAGAGAGGTATGGCGCAGGGTAGGTCGCGAAGATCCCCGCCGTGGCTTTTTCACCAGTCACAGTCAAGTTCCCGTCACCGTAGTGAAAAATGGCATCTGCAATTTTGAAAGACCTGACTTTCAGATGCACAACTACAAAAAAAAAGTCATAGGGATGATAAGAGTGATGCAAATGCAAGGTGCACTTCAACAATAACTTTCCTTACCATTGTAAACGGTATAAATTGTCGCTGAGGCGAGAAATGACCCAAGAAGTTGGGCGAAAACATAGACGGGCAACATCTTCCAAGCAAGGCGGCCATATACACACATGGCCAATGACACGGCTGCATTCATATGAGCACCTGAGAATGTGGATAAAACATTTAATCACCTGTGCGTCTTAAGGCAATTATACAAAATCAATAATAAAGCAATTCAATTCTCTAAGTAAGAGTGTTCTTGGATGATCAACATTTATTTCTCATGAATTTCTCTTCTTTTTTTTTTTGTATGTGTGCTGAAAAGGAAATGCTCAAATCATCCACTGTCACGTTATCAGTATCATAGTATTGTGTCAGGAACTTGGTGGTATTGGATTGTCTTTTTTTTCCCCTATTCCCCAGCTTTATAAGCTGGTGATGCGTTCTCCTCCTACAGTACCTGAGACGTTCCCTCCTATGTGCACTCCCATGGTAACGCCCAGGCCAAACCCTACGTTGATGCTGAGGTAGTGACCAAACGCCCCTCGTCCTGTAACCACCTGTGCCACAGAGCCCAGGCCAAAGACCTAGAGATGGATTATAATCATTATTAAATATTGTTATGGCTTCTTCAGCACTATATTCAAAATATGTTGCATTCAGTAAAAACATGCACCGTGTAACTCCCACCCAAGGGTGTTTTCTCTCTAAATCAATTTGGCATGTGGAGAAAATTTGACAAAATTTATTGCAGCGAAAAATGTTACATGGCAGGTTTAAGTTTGGCTAGTCTTAGTTTGAAGTTAAACATTTTTTGGTACTTTAATCCCCATGGCAGCACTTAATCCATTATACTCTTACCAGGAAGGGGAGACTTCTACTCTTAAAGCTCATCAATATCCGAAACTTGTCCTTACACTAGTGAACTAGTTTTTTGAATTTGAGCAGTGGTCTTTGTGAAACACTACTCTTCTTCAAAGAACACGCTGCCTTGTCACTGAATAGATTGTCAGGTGAGTGCTGGCGTACAATCAATCAGTGAGGTATCAAACAGGAGGTGGTGCCTTCTAACATACTACTTAAAAGCTCACTGCAAAACGGATTTCATTATACTCTTACCAGGAAGGGGAGACTTCTACTCTTAAGCTCATCAATATCCTTATAACTTATCCTTACACTAGTGAACTAGTTTTTTGAATTTGAGCAGTGGTCTTTGTGAAACACTACTCTTCTTCAATATAGATA
>OMPB01043678.1:0-10859 GCA_900312615.1 Stylephorus chordatus | reverse complement strand
TACACTTCATATATATATATAAATATATATATATATATAATTATTATTATGAAGATATATAAAGATATAATGATATATGAAGAGGAATACTCAAGATTAGTAAATAGGAGGTAAGATAACACTTTATTTATCCCTGAAGGGAAATTCAAGTAAGGATAGCATGGGTAGCATGCCAAAGTTCAGAGTTTAAAGGTACGAGTTACAGGCTTGCAGAGTAAAGGCTACAAAGCCATTACGCCAGCAAGCCAAGGCTAGGAGGTGCTGGCTGCCTGACACCACCGCATAACCGCTGAGGAGTCACTATTGATCAAGGTGCACAAGAAAAACCTGTCTCTTCCAATGCTGGCGGAGGGCCGGTCAGCACTATGCTCTGTAGCCGCACAGAAACCAGTGCATCAGCATGCTGGCAGATCTATATGATGGGAATTAAACGGCATAATCAAATTGTTTGTGCAACCATTTAGCATCTCATTTCCTTGCTGCCCTGGGCAAAACTGACCACTGGAGACTGGCTGTTTACTGTAGTAACAAAGTAGGGCAATAACTAACGGCGATTAGAACAATATTGATGGCCTGTGGCACACAGCATCCTGAAAAATGCTATTTGGTCAAGTAGCTTCAATAATTAAGTATATGAGGGTCAGTCGGTTTCAGCTGGTGCTTTTATATGGATCGATTATTTAGCAAACAGGCTAAGCATTGGAGAGCATTATTCCTGAGTGAAGGAATGATTTCATACTTCAGGTGGTCCAAGTCGCATAGTATAACCTTCAGTTGCTAAGTGAGAAATATGTGACTCAATGCAGTGTCACCACCAACTAACCAACATTGCATTTTACAGTTTACATTTTAACTTTTGCCTTATGCATCTTTTGCTACATAGGCCATTAAAGTAACGAGAGAAACTAGAGAATTAAAGAACAATATTGAAATGCAGCTTCATTCCTTGCCGATGACACACAAAGCAGAGTATAAAAAAAGGGGATTGCTGCATTAAAACCATTGCATTCTGTGTGATATAGTGGTTAAATATAAACTGGGCTAGTAAGAGGCTTCTTGCACAGTTGATTGATTAAACATTAACTTGCTAGATCTGAGATATTTCCCATTAATCACAGGTGGTGCAAGCTTAACTGGGCATGAGGTGGAAAAGCATTTAGAGACACTAAAGACTGAGCGCTGACCATGTACACATCAGTGATCCCACACACTGTTAAAATACAACTTAAATCACGTCCCAAAACTCTCTTCGTTCTTCTTTATGAGTTACAAAGGATCACAATCCTCCCACACACACATCTTCATATCAAACCGCACGTTGTGGGAATTGCCATGACCTGAATCAGTTCCTATCTTATACTTTCGATTACACACTTTCACTGAGGAAAGGATTTCCTCCCCTTGCCCATAGCAAGTTGCCCAGTGAGGAAAGCCGGGCATGAGGTAAAGAGGGAAGGAAGAAAAAAGGCCTCTCTTAAAGTGAGTGGGTGGCAGAGCTAGTTCTCTGATCCCGGTACATTAGGTATGTCGTTCACTGCATGTAGACCAGGCCTGTGCTCCTTCCAGATAGACAAGCCACTAGCAGAGTAGATCAACATCTTTGTCTGACCCTCCCACATTTTCCCACAGTCGGTGACATGCCGGAACAACTTACCACAGTCCAATAACATCGCTGAATATTCATGTTACCGTATCAGGCTCATGTGGGTGGCCAGAATCCCTCCGTATAGCAAAGTTAAGAGTTGTGTCTGACCAGGAAATAAACCCACCTTGGAAATAAACACTTTTAATTGTTGTAAATGGAATCAGCCCGGCGTGACTTTCATTAGGACGACGTATCTTCTTCACAACACAGTCGAAGAAGATACAGCGAGGGTCGAGTGATGGTCTGTTTCAATCCATAAATACAAATATATAAATACATACATCAATCAATCTCAAGATAAAATAAGATTAAAAAAAAACACAAAATAAATGAATGAAGACCTTCAGCACTTAGAGGTTGTCTTTGCACATCAGCCCTCGTGATGTGATGCGGGCGGCGCTCACTGAGCGATGAGCGCTCACGGCTGCGCACCCTTCACTCCAGGTGCCCCCTTCACTCCCAGGCCAAAAAATGACAAATTCAATAAACTCAAGCCCATCTCCAGATAGCGCTCGTCAAATCAAGCGCACCTGACAAACAGCTGAAGGGCTCCTTCCTTGTCGACCCTGACATTTTTGATGGTCAATATCAATATTTCCAATTTCGAAAAAAGTGTAGGAGTGGAGCACACTCCCAATGTCTACTCCCAGACGCCGTGACACTGTGGGAAAGATGGAGAATATACGTGTCTGGGGGGTTGTGGGACCGAAGGTAAAGGTTGTGATGTGGAAATTTAATCTGCGAGATGACATTAACAGAGAGTGTCCGCAGGCCCGCTTGTGTCTGAGCCCCCAGAGCAGACAGCGCTAGCTTGGGTTACCGCCCGTAATTCTGATGGTGAAAGGGACATAATCTGACTACTTAATCTTGAAGCCAGTCTCTTAAATGAAGAAAGGTGATATGCCTCTATTCTACTGTACAAAAGAGGGGCTATATGTGTGATTCATCTCATAATGAAATGCCATTAAAAAAAAATTACGTTAAAATAGCTTTAAGAGGTCATGTGGGAATGTGAGTGTCTATAGTTTTCCTAAATAACAAATAAAGTAAAGTGCACCATGTCAAGTGTCTCGTGAAGTCTTACGAACAGGATCCGGACAGGAAAGAGCAGATTCTGGAAGGAACTTTTGATCGAAAGAATTACCATCACAATGGAGTAAGTGTATCCCTTTCAAATAAATCCCTACAACACAGGCCCTACAATTTCAGCTGAGATGATGAACTGGGAAACCAAGATGTCAGTGGCACCGTGGGTAAGACAAACCCTTACTGTATGCTCGCTGACATCCCCTGAGGTTCCCATTTAAGGATGGGGGAAACGGAGCATTGTGGGGCCGTTATGCAAGCATGAGTGTCTTAATAAGGAATAGACAGAGGGCATCAAGTCCAGTACTTCGGGTTACACCAGTGGAGCCTGCATTAGGGCTTCCACCTGTTTGTCTGCGTACTCCCAAGACACAGTTGGTCATGAAATACAATATGGGCCCATGAGTCTCTTTCTCACCAGACAAAAGGCAAGGAGCGGATGAACTTCAAGATAAAAGACCTTAACGTTTGGATTGTCTCCGTATTGTGTGTCGTTTAAATCAGCTAAACTCCATCAATGATTTTTTTTACAAGACCTAAGAAATACATACGAGGAAAAGAAACATAAATAGCATAGTTTGGTCAGATGTATTACTTGAATATTAGCCTCGCTTGCCGTTCTCTGAGACACTTACGTTCAAATCGCTACGCAATTTGCTACATAGAGCCTGGCAGACTTGGTTTACAGAAGGGGGATAAGTAGCTTGTATTCCTTCGCCCAATCACGATGTTCGGGGGTGGAGCATCTGTTGTTTGAAAAGAAGATTCACACAGGAAACGGGTCAGAGCGATGGAAGTAAGGGACGACAATGACCAATAAGATCGACAGAATTAAATCGAAGGAAGAAACCTCATTGGCTGAAAAGTGGAGGGCGGAGAGAGCCATGACCCAAAATATCAACCAAGCTATTCAGACTACATTCATATTCAAATATTGAATATGAATATGAATATTTCCTAGACAGCTTAGATGATGTATGTCTTAAATGTGTATGAGTCCATAAGCAGAAAGAGAAAAGGCAATGTCTATGTCTATCAGCACTGTGTCACACCAAAGATGGTCTCCATTTTCCACAGGAAACTCTGGGGTTAAAACCTCAGGAAACTTTGACAGAGCCTGTGATGTCTCTCAACAACAAACAACACTGTAAATAGGATAATTAATACCAGTTCACCAGTTTAATGTGGTACACATTATATCATTATTTTAGGAATTTGATTACTGATGATTGAGTCTTACATACAAAGTGGTCAATTGATTATATAGTTAGTCATTTAGTTGTTTTGGCACAAAGAAAAACAAAGTATTATGACATTTAGTACATTTACCAATTAAAAACATTCACAACAGCTTAATAATAAGTGAAACAAAAAGAACGTGTTTAAGTGCAATCCAAAGTAACACAATTTAAAAAGGTGTTAAAAGTCACACGTCCGTCTCAGTCTTCATTTGTTTTATCCTTATCGAGTTTAAACAATCCAAGAGTAAAAAGTATCCAACTTAAAAGGTCCTCTCTGTCTTTTACAGATTTACATTTACATTTACATTTAGGGCATTTAGCAGACGCTTTTGTCTTCAACCTGTCAGTTACATTCAGAGGGGCTATTTTCACAAAGTCCAAATGTTACATATCGGATTGATAGAGAATCCCATAATATCCAATATCAAGAGGATGCAGCACGTTGACGTATGTAGCATTCCGCATCACCTTGCTGCTGGAAACACCACACCTTTCCAAAAGCTGCCACCATTTGAGTAACCAAAGCATTGAAATACCACGTGTACATTTTAACGTTTAAATCCACTGTTTACTGCTTGTGTTACACCATCACCGCATGTTTACGTGAAACCCCACTGCCATATCAGCATTAACGCAACGCAAGGACTTCTTTAGGTTGGGCCCCCAGTGGGTTTACGTTGGATTGAGGCCATGACAAATCCTTTCATTCCCCTTTCGGTCAACAACTTATACATTTACTCTTCTTTTTCCCCCTCAAATGAGCAGAAATTAACAAGCATGTAATGCAACCACCCAGAGTTGGAGATCCCAGTCACCTGGGAGTGATTGACAGTGTGTGCAGGTGTGACCCTGTGTCCGGGGAAAGCAGAGCACGGATGACTGCCCCTCGTCCTCCATGGGTCTTTGATCCACAAGCATCAGGTCAGCGCATCAGCAGGGATGCCACGCCAGGCCCCAGGGCTACTGTTTTCATCCAGACAGCAGGGCTGTGACACCACAAGGAGACGGAAGGAAGGGGAGGAGGGGGGTCTCTTTTTGGTGACTCGGCCTGGAAGCTCAGCCATCGTCGCTATGTATGATTAGAAATACAATGGAATTTCGGTTAAAAGTCAACTGAGAAGTTAACACATTGTCTGTTTTTCATTGGCCACAACCAAGTCCAACGTGAGAGGTAATTGCCAGGAAGTGGGTGACTATGTAATCAGACAGGTTCCAAGCCTTAGGTAACATGTTGACTGGACAGGAACACATGTACTGTAGTACAGGCAGCTGTAGGTCTGGAAGCCTTCCACTGTACACACACGCAGCGCATCTAGAGCCCTTTTCTAGATACAGCTTTTTAGTAGAACATTATACAGTACTTTGGCATCTTATCACAATTATTCATTGTGATTGTTTGAATTTTTGTATCGTTATTGAAAAAGTAAAACTAATATAGGCTATTCAGTGACACAAACATTATTTTGTAATTCATATTTTCTTAACCTTAATTTTAGCCTAGTTCTACTTTTATATAGCCAATTACAGTTACTGTTATTATAAATAATAACCAAATACTAATACTTCTACTATACCACTACAATTACTACTAATATTAATTCTGATAATAGTAAATATATAATATATAAATAATTACATATAAATAATTACATATAAAGATATAAGATATATTAGATACATATAAAATTAAGAATAATAATTAGACCTGTGTGTGTGTGCGCGCGTGCGTGCGTGCGTGCGTGCGTGTGTGTGTGTGTGTGTGTGTGTGTGTGTGTGCGTGCGTGCGTGTGTGTGTGTGCGCGTGCGTGTGTGTGTGTGTGTGTGCGCGTGCGTGCGTGTGTGTGTGTGTCAGCTACTTCCGCTCACAGCATCACAGTCATTTAGATTGATAATCCATCCAGAGGATGATATATCATACTATATAATGAATGAATAATTGAATTGTACATCCAGAAGGCTCGATTGACAAATGATGTTTTGCCAAAGTTACACAACAAAATGACAACAACAACAACAACTATGCTAAAAACAGAAATAACAACCAACAATAACCCTAGATTAGAACATATGAAATGTTAACTATAACACCAACAACAATCATAGATATTAGAGCATATGTTAACTATAATAGAGGAAATGTGTTCGATTGAATGGTGTTAGCCTGATTAACCAAATGATATGCAAAAATACTAAGGGGTAAACAAACTCACACACACACACATGAATCTGCAGGTGTGTGATGTGAAGGAACCAAGAGAAGTCTAATTAACTTCAACTGTCTATCTCTCCATCAATCTTCCTCTCTCTCTCTCTCTCTCTCTCTCTCTCTCTCTCTCTCTCTCTCTCTCTCTCAACTTACTATCACACATCCTTATGCTCTGGAAGGCGTGACACTAAAGCCTAAAGTTGTCACATAATTGTGTTGGTTGCATCAGCTTGTTTGTGATTGTGTCCCCGGAATTGTGAATGTGTCTGTGTCAGTGTTACCTGGCTCTGGGGTTGCAACCGGTGTATCAGGTGGTATCTGAGGTTGTGGATGGTGTACTGTGAGCGCATGTGTATTGCAGTTTCTCCTGACCGGTCCTTCATCTATGTGTATGATCTATTCTATAGGACCTGGGTGTTGTTGTATGTTCTCTGTTGGGAGCCACACATTTTGGCCGGACGGCAGCGGAGGTATAGGACGGGCTCCGTGACGCAGTCATGTTGTTGGTTCTCCTTTGCCCTGACTCCTTTGATGTTTCGGCTAACGGGGGGAGTGGGGATGTTGGGAGCTGTGGTATGGTGGAGCGTAGCTCTCTCCCCATGAGGGGTTGTGCTGGGGGAATAGCCGTTTTCCAGCGGTGTGGTGTGGTACATCATCAAAGCCTTTGTTTTCCTCCCCTCCTCCTTTCCACAGTCCTTTTAAACCCATACTCCGTGGCCAAGCCTTTGAAGAGTGCCCAGCTGTGTTGTGGCCCATTATCAGATACTCTCTCTGGTATTCTGTGGCGGCATAATGCGTCCTTCAGAGTGTGTGTGTTGGCAGATGGGACATTGAGGTGGGCTACTTCAATGCAGCGTGAGACGTAATCAACTACACGAGAAGGCACCTCTTCTTCTCCCAAAAGAATAAGTCAGTACCCACCCATTGTCATGGTCTCTCTTGCACTGGAGTGGTCAGCAAGGACTCTCTGTGCTTTGTCCTGTGCTATTAACATGTGCAAAAGTTCTCCACCAGTTGACCAATGTGTACGGACAGTCCTGGCCACCAGACAGAGCTCCATTAATTTCCCTAAGCCAGAAAATACCGTGGGGGTGCTGGGTTATGACATCCTTCTGCTGGGCTTGGACTGTATGGAGACGCTGTATTAATGTGAGAGTTACTATTGCAGGGAAACCTAATAGGGGCTTAGACAGTCCAGCAACTACATAACTGTATTGTTCTGTTGTTTTCTTTTTAATGCTCAGTTTTCCTTTAAAGGATAAGTGATAAGGATAAGGGCAGATTTTATTGGTCAAGTATATTTGCACATACACAGAATTTTTATTGGTATTATTGCTCAACTAGACACATCAAAGATAAAAAGCAAGCGGCACATCCTTTAACTTCCAGTTTGCGGTTTCCTGGTCCATACAGCACTTTATCTGGTGGCCACCGTGCCCCATGTCTTTTGATGGAGAAAGTACTGCTTTCTGCTTTAACCGCTGCCCCGTGTCCAATTTGAAAACTGTCTTTTCCCCATTCAAATGAGTGTGTACTCATTGATTTCACTCATTGGTTCCCTCTGAACACATTTCTCCTAAGAAAGTCCTCCTCATCAACGTTACCCCCCATCTGTGCCTCTGTCATGTCATGGACACCACCGGTTGTCCTACCTTTCTTTGCAAAGTGTCCCTTCCTGTGACATCTCCTGCACTCGGCCTCCGAGCAACCTTTCCAAAGGTGTTTCCACGAATTACAATTATCTGCCGCATCCTAATGACTGGGAATCCGTTTTATCTTTCGTCGCCTTCGGGCCCCCTGGTGTTCCATCGCCTGCTCCGTCCCTCAACACTGGCTGTTGCTTTTTCACGTCAACTCTGTCAAGTCTGCATCCAACTGTGGTCTTTCTGGTAGTTTAGCATCTCGTATGTCGCACAATGTTCAGCGAGTGAGTGCACCGCTGTTATGAACGACTCTACGCTCTCTTGATTCCGTTTGTTGAAGCGTGCCCTTTCAAAGAAAACATTCCACTTGATAACACAGTGATTATTGAAAGCTTCCGTGACTGAATCGTACAACTTTTTCCTGTTCTTCCATCAGGGGTAATCCGTTTAAGATATTTTCGCCGTGATTGCCTGTCTCATGAAAGCATTCACTGGAAATTCTTGTGATTGCCTGTCCAATCTATCTTGATGCTATTCTGTAGCACTCAAAGCGCTACAACCATCTCGGCCATTCCGTAGCGTTGGTGAAGTCGAACTTGCCTGGTGCTGCTAACTGTGGCACAGTTGCTCCTCCTTCCATATTCCCTTCCTTTGTCCATCGTCTTTTCATGTAATCAGGTTTAGTTCAACTTTACTTTTGTTCTACTACTGTTAGTTACTACTCTTCCACTTCTGACACCATGCTACGTTAATAATGCAGAGATAGAGCCATGCGAACGTTTATTCTAGAACTAGCGGGAAACTCCAGTGTCCCCTTAATAGACAACAATAGCATAGCTCAGCTGTAATTCCCTTTTACAGAACACTAACTGTGTGATTTTAGGTGCGCCACAAAAGGAATGTTGCTAAATTATATAATAATAATTCATTTACCATCAGCGGATTACTTTTGTACGATTTAACCGTGGAAACAAATGGTGTACACGCATGACTCCCAGCCTTATAGACATTTCTACATAGTCAACAGCCTGTGTGTCGCTGCTCATGTTAATGACAGTGGAGCGAGGAGGATGAGTAAGCTCTCCTGGGTCTAGGTATTTATAACATCCATGCTGGCCTATTTCTGTGCCCATTTTCAAGAATGACGATCACCGCAATGTTGACTGGGCTCCTCTGACACGGTTCAAACTGGATCCGGCTAGAGTTTTTGCCTCGGCGCCAGTGATGGGCCTCTTTCAGTCATTGGAGAGGAGGATGTCAAAATAATAGAAATGGGGGGAAAATAGAGCTGCCATGAAACGGGGATGCTCAAGACATTATCATGCCTGTCTGTTTAGCTGTTTCGCTGGTGGCACGGTGGATAGCACTGCTGCCTCACAGCAAGAGGGTCCTGGGTTTGATTCCTGCCTGCAAGCTGCCGTTAAAACACAAAGAAGAAGGGACTGTTTGCTATTCGCTAACAGGTCCAGAATCAATTCCGCATTTGTGGTCCTTGATTTAGAGCGCCAAACAAAAACAAAAAATTGCCAGTAGCAGTGTGCAGTAGCTGATCCATAAAATTGTGATGACAGAAATTGGATGTGTCTGATGATGATTCTGATATTGCTGTTGCGGAGCCTGTTGCTTAGCAGCTCTACTAGCTCGTCTTGCAAAGGAGATAACGAAACTGAGCATACCTGGTCAGTTTTTCAGAATGCTATTTTTCTCTTCCTGGTTAATGACATTGGGACGCGTCCTAACGATTCCCACGCCAGTTGAGCTCAAAACCCCGCCACCATCGTTATCATTGGATTTGGACGTTGTCAACCAGCAATAAGAAAAACATCCCCCTGGTACGAGAGTCGAAGGTAGCCAATGAAAACTATGGGGGCAGGGAACTATGGGATTAGTTAGTTGGGACATTAGCCGCTTTCGCACCAAGTAGTTCTAGGAACGTAGTTCAAGGAACCTTTGGTTCTAGGAACTAATCTACCCCCCAAACTGTTTTTTCCTTAGCATTCGCACCAGCAGTGGCAATAGGAAATGGTAGGAGTGGTTAAGGAGTGCCGTCTTGGCCAGGACTGTGCCGTCTTGGCCAGGACTCCCTGGAAGAAGAGATCACGTATCTCAATGGGACATTTCCTGGATAAATAAAGGATAAATAAAAATTAAAAAAAGGAGTGACGTAGGTCACTCGCTATCAAGATGGCGGCGAACACCGGCAAAAAGCCGAGCTACAAATGTGTATTTCCTTTGTTAATGGAGAAAACCACTGTATTATCTTAGTTTAATTGTATTTTATGGATTATATACCTCTTTGTAGCATAACATTTATTTTTACGATCTTTAGTCAGTAGCCGTGCGGAGCTGTGGACAAACCATATATCACTATCGTTGAGTTACAAAAATGTCATTGTTCTCGGTGGTAATGTAGTTATTCAGTTGTTTTATCAAGATACTGCCTACATGAAATGTTTTTGCACCGACATATAAGCGTGTGTGTCTTATGAGTTAGCATTCGCGTAGCAGAGTTTTGCTGACAAATGTTTTGCTACGGCTTATAAAGCCCACGGCTTTTAAAAACGGTGCGCTGCTTGTGCAAATGCCCCTACGTCACTAAGAGTTCCTATGCTAAGGAAAAGTCCCTGCCCTGAGGTAGGAGCTAAAAGAGTTCTAGGAACTGCGGCCAGAGGAACTAAAAAAACTCCCCAAATCCGTCCGGTGCGAATGCAAAAAGAAAGGGTTTTAGGAACCTTTAGTTCTAGGAACTGCAAAAAGTGGCCTTTATGTCAAAAGAGAAAAACAACCCATTAGTATCATTATCATTTTTTAGGCCTTCATTTGTGCCATTCCTGCATTTCCATTTGTAGTTATCTCCCAACCCTCGAATGACACGGTAAATATAGAGAACCCGGCTTCATTATTGTTCAGTTATTTCCCTCTAAATTAAGAAGACCTTTGAAACACAGAACGGCCCTTTGACTAAGACCACGTCATCAAAGCATAACACGAGGGCTTTGTTTTTAGAAAGTTCTAGAGGGCAGAAAGGCTGAAGACAC